>MU713705.1:33080-48422 GCA_026770625.1 Nicotiana glauca | reverse complement strand
GAATTCCGACAATTGGGGAAATCATAACTCTAGACCTCCTTAATCTTTTCTCCAACCTGTAGTATCTTTAGTGTTAATTTGTTAGTTAGTTAGTTAGTTAAACACAAGAATCTTAATATCTATAATTTAGGAATTGTTCAAGCTTGTATTCTTGGTGATAGTGAACAACTGTAGATAAGACTTAGTTCTATGTGGGATTCGACTGCGGACATGTGAACTGAACTATATTTGCAACGACCGGTTGTCCTTTTTATAAGGCATAGTTGGGTGTCATTACATGTACTGATGCCAGTTATGCCAGGGCAGTATCCTCCTCCGAAGCCAGCCGGTCCATTCATTTTAGGTCGGAGTTGGTCAATCTTCTGCTTAACCTGCGAGCTTTGGTCGTTAGTTGCCATGACTAACTCTTCATTTCTAACTTCAAAAACCTTTACCTTTTCGACAAGATCAGTATATTCCAGCCTCGGGGTTGAAGCCTCTTTATGAGCCCCATCCAGCTCGGCCTGAAGGTCCTTGATGTCCCCTTCGCGCTGCTCAATGAGAAGCTTGTACATATCTCTTTTCTGGGCAAGCTCCTTGACCTCAAGCTCGAGCTGATCAACCTCAACCTGATACTAAAGAAAGGTTTCGTGATGAAGTACTGAGGCCTGCAAAAGGGTGAAGAAACATGAGAAATATCAAAAAATGAGTCAAAGTTTGAAAGAGCATAATGATGCCTTACCAGATTCAGCACCTGCTGCACCTCGTTGAACAGGCATGACACATCCACCTCATTCATTTTCTCCTGGTCTTCTTTGGTCACCAGGTATCGGACCTCTTGCAGGAGCAAAAAGATCCCAAGCATCCTCTAGGACAATGATGACTATCGACCTCTTGCGGTCGGGATCCACACTCGGGGTGGGGAACTGGTTGATTAACTTTGGCCTCAAGTTCACCCCGGCAACTTCTGAAGACGAATCCTTTCTCGGCACTTTTAGGTTGCCCTGCCCGAAAAGTCCTCCAAGACGGATGAGTCCAAGACATCGAAAAGGAAACGAAGGGGATCATTCGCGTTATGAGTCCCTTATTTAGACCTCTCTTTCCTTGCTCGGGCCTCCTCGATCATGGACTCAGTATAGGAAGGTGACCCCATATCCACATTATATCGGGCGCCTCCTTCGTAGCGGAGCTGGAATCCCAATATAGGTTTTAGCCTCGATCTCCTGGTCTTTCTCGAGCTCATCCCTGAGCCAAAGAAGCGAGTCCGAGTCGGGTGCTAGGGAGACAGAACTTTCCTTTGGCTTACGAGCCAACCTTTTCTTTTTCATCTTCTTCTCCTCTAAGCTCGGGGAGCCTAAAGCCTTCCTTTTCTTCTTCTTATTTCCCCCCGCTACAGCCCCGAGCTACCCCAAAGTGGAGGTATCAATGGAGGAGGAAATATCCTCGTTTACTTCTAAAGACATAAGTTTGGTGGTCTTAGGCAAACCTGCAAAAAGAAAAGATAGTAAATGAGAATATGATGTAAAAAGGGAGCCTAATGTTATTTATTCAGGAGGGAGATCTTACCATGATAACGGGCTTCCTATCGGCCCTTATAGAGTTTGCACCATATACGCTCGAAATAAGACATCTACGAACAAATACGCTCGATCCATTCCTTGAACCAAAGAGTGGCATTTGGGATCGAGCAACAACTGCACCACGACAAGCACTAGTGAGGAAAAAGGATATAAACATACGATTAACGTTTTAAGAAAAGCTTTACTTACGATATGCATTCCACTTATCATGGAAGGACATGAATTCGGGGGGGTGTCAAGTCCTTGTTCTTCACTCGAATGAAGCATCCAAGCCATCATCGGTCCCGGTCTTCATCGATACTCGAGAATGAGGCTTTGCTAGCCCAACATATGAGCTTTATTAGTCCCTCTCGGAAGATTCGGGGACTCTATATGTGGAGTAGGTGATCGATGGTGAACCGACGAGATTCAGACTTGTTCACGAAGTAACAAAGGAGGATCACGATCCTCCACAACGACATATGGATTTGACCGAGGCATACTTCGTACCACTTGCAGAAGTCCAGGATAACCGGGTCCACTGGGCCCAATGTGAAGGGATAAGTATAAACACTTAGATACCTCTCAACATGGGTAGTGATGACGTCCTCAGGCCTAGGTACTACTACATCTTTAACCTCCCAGTTGCAATCCCATCGGACCACATGAATGATGTTTTCAGTAATAGAGCATATATACCTTGATGCTCCTTCACCCCGATCCTGCAACGATGAGGGATTTTCGACCTTAAAGTATTTTGCAACTAAGCATCCCCCGGGGATGAACATTTTCAAGGGATGCTTGGGAGCCTGTTGATCAGTAGCCATGCCAGGATTAGACGTCTCAAGGACAACTATATCGGGAGCGACCTTCTCGATTTTAGCGTCGGTTGGGAAGAAGAAGTAGCGACTTGTTGAGGAACAAATTTGGATGTTTTAGCCATTATTATCTTGAAAAGCTTGAAAGGTCTAAGAAAAGGTTTTGAAAAATGAAAAGTCAAGTATGCTGACTTGGGTAAAAATTAGGTAAAAACTAAAAATTACTGATAAATCTTGAAGAACATAGGAAAAAATATGAAAGTACGAAGAAGGTTAGTAGCAACTTTGAGAATCTAAGGTAGATGTTTGGTCAAATGCTGAAAATGAATGAGGAATGGAAGCTTTTATAGAGGTTTCGTGACGCTTCATGTTCAGAGGTGTCTTGCCAATAGTTGACACGAGTTCGAAGTCAGAACGACACGACTAACGTGACGTTTCAGCTTCTTTGTCATTTCTATTACGGCGCATTAAAAAAGGAGTGTAAAGCATCTGTCGTTTCTCATCGTTTTGGTAAACCTACTCTCTAAGAAACGTGGGGACTTTCTGTATACAAGTAAAACTTAGCCCGTTGAACATCTCGATTTTTTGGCAAGACGAATGGAGTAGGAACATGATCATAAGTAATCAGAATCAAGGCGGCGAGTCTCTCGTATCAGGGTTCGACCAAGACACCTGCCCTTGGGGGCATCGGAACCACGTCATCCAGGTCCGGTTCAAGCCTCGAGACTTCAAAAAACATTATCAACAGCCGCACACGACTAACAGAGGGTCGTAATATCCATGCCCAACCGGATATCTCGGCATGAATCGTGGCCCGTATCGGTAGAAAATCAGTGATTAGCGAAACAAGGAATTTTTACCTTTCTTGGAATTGTACTTAGGGTAAAATTTCCTTGGTATATAAAGGGGAAACCTTATTATTCATGGGACACATTGTAACATGCATATCAAGGTGATATACTTTTGTTCTTTTTGTTATTCAAAGTTCTTATTTTTGTTCATCAGTACTTCATTAGTGTGAGCTCGGGATCGAGGGTAGGCACTTCATTAAACTGCTATTGAGTCCTTGGTCACTCATATTATTGGTTTGGCAATTTATCACGTCTTTTATCTGTTTAATCTAATCCATTAATCACTTATAATAAATTAATCCACATATTTTTAAAATCACGTGTAAATTCAATTGTTATCCGTTTTTAGGGTAAACGCACTCAAATCAACTACGTTTACACTCTTTATGTGAGTTTTCCTATTTGTATTGGTGCTCAAAAATTTGTATTATTTTAAACATAAATTATCTCCACAAATATTATCAAGTTCAATATTATGAAATATTCCCCATTATCAAAGCCCATCCGTAACATTATTCATTTGATGGATATCACTTGCCATGATCTTGTCGAAATTACTCTCGAACAACTTCAAAGGTAAATGCATATTTGTAAGGAGAATCTTCTCTTTATCCAACTATATGAGGATTGATTTCAAAGATAATGTTTTAGCAATTAAATACCTCAAATAAGCAACTATCAAAATATATCCAAAAAAACCTTTATTATTGTTTTAGTTGACCTCATACGTATAAGCCTTAAATATTTTCAATAGTCTAGCAAAATTTACTTATGAATTATTAAAAAATCTAGTCAGATGATTAAAATATCTTTCTAATATTTTTTTCGTCGATACAAACTTGTATGTCAATTAAGAAAGGAGCAAACACTTTAAGTGACGTTTACTCTGAAAATAAAATAAAATTGCATTATGAGTTTTTCAATTAGTCAAAACAAACATCACCTCCCATTAAAAGGAAAAAAAAGGCAAACCCGGCAAGAAAGCCAATGTGGACTTAAGTGGACTGGGTTGTGGTGACCCGAATACTCGTTAAACCATATCCGATAAAAATAGTCTAGATCCTTCTGGAACAGTACAACAAGCTGGCAAATTCTGGATTCGACCCTTGTTGTGATAACACAAAAAACTACAATTCGCCTCCGATTCACATTACGTTATAGCTATAACTTTGCCCAAAGTTGACACCGCTATCCTTTGCGACCTTTGCCCCTCCCTATCTTAATCTCCGAAAAAATCCAGTTTTAGTTTCCGGTCATTTTCTCTCACGCTCTCTTTCTCCCGAGGCAAGAATCTTATTGTATTTCCTTGATGATTTTAGTATTAGAATCAATTGTGAATTAGGTTAAAAATGCTTTGTACGCCTTTGTGTTGCTCGTTAAGAAGCTTCTACATATCTCTTTTCTAGGCAAGCTCCATGAACTCAAGCTCGAGCTGGTTAACCTCAGACCGGTACCGAATAAAGCTTTCGTGATAAAGTAGTGAGGCCTACAAAAGGGTGATAAAACATGAGAAATATCAAAAGATGAGTCAAAGTTCGAAAAGAGCATAATGATGCCTTACCCAACTCAGTGCATGTTGCGCCTCATTGAACAGGCACGACACGTCCACATCATTCATTTTCTCATGGTCTTCTTTGGTCATCAGGCATCGGGCCTCTTGCGGGAGCAGAAAGAACCCGGGCATCCTCCAAGATAGTGATGACTATCGACCTCTTATTGCCAGGATCTACACTCGGGGCGGGGAACTGGTTGATTAACTTTGGGCTCGAGTTCAGCCCACAGACTTCTGAAGACGGATCCTTTATCGGCACTTCTAGGTCACCTAGCCCGAAAAAGTCATCCAAGACGGACGAGTCCACGACGTCGAAAAAGGAACGAAGGGGATCGTTCGCGCTATGATTCCCTTTGTCAAACCTCTCCTTCCTTGCTCAGGCCTTCTCAATCAAGGACTCAGTATAGGAAGGCGACCCCGAAATCTCTATTACACTGGGCACCTCCTTCGGAGAGAAGCTGGAGTCCTGATAAGTATCAGCCCCGGTCTCGTCATCAACCTCCCGAGTCTGAGGGAGATCAACCTCATAGATCTCCTCAATGACAGCTGTCTGCTCTTTGGGAGGGGTCGGCCCGTGGGCCATGAAAAAGTTGTCTTCCTCGGGCTCATCCCTGAGCCAACGAAGCGAGTCCGAGTCGGGTGATCGGAAGCTAGGACTTTCTTTTGGCTTACGAGCCAACCTTTTCTTTTTCTTCTTCTTCTTATCTAAGCTTGGGAAGCCTAAAGCCTTCCTTTTCTTCTTCTTAATTTCCCCCCGTTGCAGCCCCAGGCTGACCCAAAGTGGAGGGATCAATGGACGAGGGTATATACTCGTTTCCTTCTAAAGGCCTAAGTTCGGTGGTCTTAGACAAACCTGCAAAAAGAAAATATAGGAAATGAGAATATAATGTAAAAAAGGGAGCATAATGTTACTTATTCGGGCGAGAGATCTTACCATGAAAACGGGCTTCCTATCGGCCCTTCGAGAGTTCGTTCCATGTGTGCTCGAAATAAGGCATCTGCGAATAAATGCACTAAATCCACTCCTTTGCGTTTGGGACTCGAGCAACAACTGCACCACCAAAAGCACTAGTGAGGAAAAAGGATATAAACATACGATTAATGTTTTAAGAAAAGTTGTACTTACGAGATGCATTCCACTTATCGAGGAAGGGCATGAACTCGGGGGAAGGGGGTCATGTCTTTGTTCTTCACTCGAATGAAGCATCCGGCCAGCCTCAGTCACCGTCCTCATCGATACTCGATAATGAGGCTTTGCTAGCCCAGCGTATGAGCTTTATTACTCCCCATCGGAAGATTCGGGGACTGTGTAGGTGGAGTAGGTGATCGATGGTGAATCGATAAGATTCAGACTTGTTCACAAAGTAACAAAGGAGGATCACGATCCTCCACAACGACAAATGGATTTGATCGAGGCATACTTCATACCTCTTGCAGAAGTCTAAAATAATCGGGTCTATCGGACCCAAGTGAAGGGATAAGTGTAAACACTTAGATACCTCTCCACATGGGTAGTGATGACGCCCTCACGCCCGGGGACTACTATATCCTTAACTTCCCAGTTGCAGTCCCCTCAAACTATGGGAATGACGTTTTTAGTAATAAAGCATATATACCTTGATGCTCATTCACCCCGATCCTGCACCGATGAGGGATTTTCGACCTTAAAGTCATCTGGTAATGAGCATCCCCCGGGGATGAACATTTTCAAGGGAGGCAAGGGAGTCGGTTGATCAGTAGCCACGCCAGGAGAAGACGTCTCGAGGACGACTATATTTGGAGTGACCTCCTCAATTTCAGCGGTTGGTTGGAAATAAGAAGTAGCGACTTTTTGAGGAACAAATTTGGATGTTTTAGCCATTGTTATATGAAAAAGCTTGAAAGGTATAAGAAAATGTTTTGAAAAATGAGAAGTCAAGTATGCTGACTTGGGTAACGATTAGCTAAAAAACTGGAAATTATTGAGAAATCTTGAAGAACAGAGGTAAAAATATGGAAGTATAAAGAAGGTTAGTAGCAACTTTGAGAATCTAAGGTAGAAGTTTGGTCAATCGGTGAAAAATGAACGAGGAATGGAAGCTTTTATAGAGGTTTCGTGACGCTTCTTTGTCATTTCTATTACGGCACATTAAAGAAGGAGTTGAAAAGCATCTGTCATTTCTCGTCGTTTCGGTAAACTTCCTCTCTAAGAAACGTGGGGACTTTCTGTATACGAGTAAACCTGAGCCCGTTGAACATCTCGATTTTTTGGTAAGACGAATGGAGCAGGAATATGATCGTAAGAAATCAAAATATGGGCGGGGAGTCTCTCGTATCAGGGTACGAGCAAGACACCTGCCCTCGGGGGCATCGGAACCGCATCCTCCAGGTCCGGTTCGAGCCTCGAGACTTTGGAGAACATTATCAAACGGCCGCACATGACTAACGAAAGGTCATAATATCTGTGCCCAACTGGATATCACGGGGTGAATCTCGGCCCATATCGGTAGAAAATCAGCGATTAGCGAAGTAAGGAATTCTTACCTTTATTATAATTATACTTAGGGTAAAATTTCCCTAGTATATAAAGGGAAAACCTTATTATTCATGGGACACATTGTAATACGCATATCAAGGCGATATACTTTTATTCTCTTTATTATTCAAAGTTCTTATTTTTGTTCATCAGTACTTTATTAGTGTGGGCTCGGGATAGAGGCCATGCACTTTATTAAACTGCTACTGAGTCCTTGGTCACTCACATTATTGGTTTGGCAATTTATCAAGTCTTTTATTTGTTTAATATACGCCATTAATCACTTGTATTAAATTAATCCACATATCCTTAAAACCACGTATAAATTCAATTGTTATCCATTTTTTTAGGATAAACACACTCAAATAAATTGCATTTACGCTCTTTGTGTGAGGTTTACACTCTTTATGTGAGTTTTCCTATATGTATTTATGCTCAAAACTTTGTGTTATTTTAAACATAAATTATCTCCACAAATATTATCAAGAATTATAAAATATTCCCCATTATCAAAGCCCATCTGTAACATTGTTCATTGACGGATATCGCTTGTCATGATCTTGTCGAAATTATTCTCGAACAACTTCAAAGGTAAATGCATATTTTTAAGGAGCATTTTCTCTTTATCCTGCTATATGATGATTGATTTCTAAAACAACGTTTTAGCAATTAAATACCTCAAATAAGCAACTATCAAAATACAGCAAAACAAAACCCTTTATTATTGTTTTAGTTGACTTCAAACGTATAAACCTTAAAATTCTTCAATACAACAACAACAACAACAACAACAATCCAGTATAATCCCACTTAGGCCTCATTTGTTTGCACTTAATGGAGGTTTAAATCTTAATCATTCAGATCTTAGATATTAAGTGTGTTTGTTTTTAAAGTCTGAATCTTAATTATTCAAATATTAATTATTAAGTGTGTTTGATTTTTTTACTTCACAACCACTTAATGGGTCTAAATAGGTCTATATGATTAAGATCTATAACAGAGACTTAATTTCATGAAGATGTTATCACATATTCATTATTAATTGCCGCCACCGCCTACCATTACCAACTACCACCATGTCGCCGCCACCACTGTACTCAACCACCATCATCATCCTTAATCATAGCCGCCACCATTATCGACCATCACCATCCACCATCCCTACCACTCCGACCACCATCGTTCTCAACAACAGTCAATACTTATCCACCTCAACTACCACAACCAACCACCCCATCACCATTAACAACCACAGCCGGCACCGCCCATCATTATAACCTACCACCACCTTCCTCAATCACAAACCAACATCCGCCATTATTAACTATCATCACCCACCACCACCATCCTCAATCATAATCGCCACCAATATCAATCACTACTAGTTACTAGCATGAACCACTATCATCAACCAAAATTACCATCAACCACCGCCTCTAGCCGGCATTCACCCGTTAGACATCACCACCAACAACTATCATAATTTAAAAAAGGTAAAATACCTTAAATCACCCCTAAGCTTGGCTCAGATTATAAATATCCTCCCCACTCAATTCAAATATTTTTAAGTAAAAATTTAAGTTTTTCAACAATTAGCTCAAGTACGCGCTCGTCACATCACGTAAAAGGCATTCAATTACCAAATATCACATCCTAAGGGGAAAAGTCCCCCACACAAGGTTAGACAAGCCACTTACCTCGAACAAGTGCTAGTCAACCCGAAACCACGCTTTTGCCACGAGTATCCGACTCCAAATGGCTCAAATCAATTCAATTAAATTGCATATTGTAAGTAATAATTCAAGTAATTGATTCTACAATTAAATTCTAAGCTAATACGTGAAATTATGTAAAATGACAAAAATGCCCCTCGATCCCACGTCTCGNAATTCAAGTAATTGATTCTACAATTAAATTCTAAGCTAATACGCGAAATTATATAAAATGACCAAAATGCCCCTCGAGCCCACATCTCAGAATCGGGTAAAATTTATATTTCCAGAAACCTCATACTCTCACGAGTCTAACCATACCAAAATTATCAAAATCCCATAACATTTGGACCATCAAATCCATGATTCTATTCAAGAGTGTTTTCTAAACGTTTCCAACAAANCCATGATTCTATTCAAGAGGGTTTCTAAACGTTTCCAACAAAATTCGCTGATTTAATGCCAAAACTTGTAATAGATTCGAGTTGTATAACCAAAATTAAGTTAAGAACACTTACCCCGTTGTTCTCTCCAAAAATCTCCTGAAAAATTGCCTCAACCAAACTCCAAATTGTCAAAATTGGAAAATGGGAACGAAGTCCCATTTCTAAAACTTAACATTCTGCCCGGACATTTTCTTCTATGCGATCGCAATACCCCTCTGTGATCGCAATGCACAAAATTCCCACCTCTGATTTTAACACTATGCGATCGCATAAGCATCCCTGCGATCGCAATGACCAAACACCTTACACTATGCGATAGCATACACACCCACACGATCGCAATGAACAAAAACCAAACTCCCAAGTTACTCTATGCCATCGCAATGGTCCTCATGCGTTCGAATTGAACAACTGACCAGCCCTAAAAATCCTTCTATGCGATCGCAAAGCCTATCCTGCGATCGCATAGAGTAAAACTCTACAGCACTGACCTGCAAATGTTCTGCAGCATCCAAAGCCCCAAAAACCTTCCATTAGCCATCCGAATTCACCCCGAGGCCCCCGGGACCTCAACCAAAAATACCAATACCTCCTAAAACATCATACAAACTTGCCCCAATCCTCAAAATGCCTCAAACAACGCCAAAACCATCAAATTACATCGAATTCAAGCCTAAGTTTTTCTAAAACTTCCAAAACACGCATTCAATCAAAAACCCAACCAAACCACGTCCAAATGACCTGAAATTTTGCACACGTATCCCAAATCACCTAACAAAGCTACATCAACTCTCGGAATTCCATTCCGACTCTCAGATCAAAATCTCGCCTATCATCCAGAAATCGCCAAAATACTAACTTTGCCAATTCAAGCCTAATTCTACACCGGACCTCCAAAATTACTTCCGGTCACTCCTAACCCCGAAATCACATAACGGAGCTAACGGGACCATCAAATTTCCATTCCGAGGCCGTCTTCACACTATTCTGACTACGGACCACTTTCCATCACTTAAACTTTCATTTAGGGATTAAGTGTCCCAAAACTCTCCGAAACTCAACACCGAACGTCCCGACAAACCAAAATAGCAGAAATGTACTTGAGGGAAACAGTAAATAGGGGATCGGGGCGTAAATTCTAAAAATGACCGACCGGGTCGTTACATCCTCCCACACTTAAACATTCGTTCATCCTCGAACGAGCATAAGGGACATACCTGAGGTAGTGAAAAGATGAGGGTACTGGCTGCGCATATCCCGCTCAGTATCCCAAGTCGCCTCCTCGGCCGGCTAACCCCACCACGGAACCTTTACTGAAGCAATGTTCTTCGATCTCAACTTTCTGATCTGTCTATCCAATATAGTCACTGGTTCCTTAACATAAGATAACTCCTTGTCCTACTAGACTGAGTTGAAATCCAATACGCGCGACGGGTCTCCGTGATATCTCCGGAGCATCGAAACATGAAATATCGGATGAGCTCCTGCTAAGCTGGGAGGTAGGGAAAGCTCATAAGCAACTTCTCCAACACGCTTCAATATCTCAAAAGGGCCAATAAACCTCGGACTCAACTTCCCTTTCTTCCCAAATCTCATAACGCCCTTCATAGGCGAAACCCGAAGCAGAACCCGCTCTCCGACCATATATGAGACATCACGAACCTTCCTGTCCGTGCAGCTCTTCTGTCTGGACTGGGTTGTACGGAGTCTATCCTGGATCACCCTAACCTTCTCCAATGCATCCTGAACCAAATCTATACCCAATTTTCTAGCCTCACCCGGTTCAAACCAACCCATCGGAGATCTGCACCTCCTACCATATAGAGCCTCATACGGCACCATCTGAATGCTGGACTGGTAACTGTTGTTGTAAGCAAACTCAGCCAATGGCAAGAACTAATCCCACGATCCTCCAAACTCAATCACACACGCACGAAGCATATCCTCAAAAATCTGAATAGTGCGTTTGGAATGTCCATCCGTCTGGGGGTGAAATGTTGTGCTCATCGTCACCCGAGTACCGAACTCCTGCTGAACAGCTCTCCAGAACCGTGATGTGAACTGAGTACCCTTGTTTGAAATAATAAAAACTAGAATACCATGCAGACGGATAATCTCCCGGATATAAATCTCCGCCAACCGCTCCGATGAATAAGTAGTACACACAGGAATAAAATGAGCGGACTTGGTCAGCCGATCCACAATAACCCAAATGGTATCAAACTTCTTCAAGGTCCGCAGGAGTCCAGCTACAAAGTCTATGGTGATGCGCTACCATTTCTATCTGCTGAAACAACCCACCTGGTCTCTGGTGTTCATACTTCACCTGTTGACAGTTGAGGCATCTGGCTACATATTCAACTATATCCTTCTTCATCCGCCTCCACCAGTAGTGCTGCCTTAAATCCTGATACATCTTCGCGGCACCCGGATGGATGGAATATCGCGAACTATGGGCCTATGCTAGAATCAACTCTCGAAGCTCATAAATATTGGGCACACAAATTCGACCATGCATCCTCAATACCCCATCATCCCCAGTGGCCACATCTCTGGCATCGCCATGCTGAATAGTGTCCTTAAGGATAAGTAAACGAGGATCATCATACTGCAGCTCCCTGATACGGTCGAATAAAGAAGACCGAGAAACAACACAAGCTAGGACCCGGCTGGGCTCCGAAAGATCCAATCTCGCGAACTGACTGGCCAAGGCCTAAACATCCATCGCCATAGGCCTCTCTGAAGCTGGTAAATATGCTAAACTCCCCAAACTCTCAGCCCGACAACTCAAGGCATCAACTACCACATTGGCCTTGCCCGGGTGATACAAAATAGTAATATCATAATCTTTCAGCAACTCTAACCACCTCCTTTGGCGCAAGTTTAGATCCTTTTGCTTGAATAGGTGCTGCAAACTCCGATGGTCAGTATAAATCTCACAGGGCACACCGTATAATAATGACGCCATATTTTCAAGGCGTGAACAATAGCAGCTAACTCAAGGTCGTGTACATGGTAATTCTTTTCATGTATCTTCAACTGTCTGGACGCGTATGCAATCACCATACCATCCTGCATCAACACCGCTCCAAGGCCAACCCGCGAGGCATCACAATAAACTGTATAAGACCTCGAACCAGTAGGCAATATCAAAATTAGGGCCGTAGTCAAAGCTGTCTTGAGCTTCTGAAAGCTCGCCTCACACTCCTTTGTCCACTAAAATGGAGCACCCTTCTGGGTCAATCTAGTCATAGGGGCTACAATCGATGAAAACCCCTCCACAAAATGACGGTAGTAACCTGCCAAGCCAAGGAAACTGTGAATATCTGTAGCTGAGGAGGGTCTAGGCCAACTCTGCACTACCTCTATCTTCTTCGGATCCACCTGAATGCCCTCACTCGATACCACGTGGCCTAAGAATGCCACAGAATCTAACCAGAACTCACATTTTGTGAACTTTGCATATAACGTCTTCTCTCTTAGGGTCTGACGCACTGTCCTCAGGTGATGCTCATGATCTTCCCGACATCGGGAGTATACAAGAATATCATCTATGAAAACAACCACGAACGAGTCGAGATATGGCCTGAACACACTATGCATCAAATGCATAAAAGCTGCTGGGGCATTGGTCAGCCCAAATGACATAACAAGAAATTCGTAATGACCATACCGAGTCCTGAAAGCAGTCTTCGGGATATCTGGCTCCCGAATCTTTAACTGATGGTAACTGAGCGCAAATCAATCTTAGAAAATACCTGTGCGCCCTGAAGCTGGTCAAATAGATCATCAATACGAGGCAAAGGATAACAGTTCTTCACTGTAGCCTTATTCAACTGGCGATAATCAATACACATACACATAGAACCATCCCTTTTCTTCACAAACAAGACGGGAGCACCCCAAGGTGAAACACTGGGTCGAATAAAACCCTTATCAAGCAATTCCTGTAACTGATCCTTCAACTCCTTCAATTCAAGATGAGCCATACGGTACGAAGGAATAGAAATAGGCTGAGTGCCCGGAAACAAATCAATGCCAAAATCAATGTCCCTATCGGGTGGCATGCCTGGGAGATCAGCTGGAAATATATCGGGATAATCCCGTACCACTGGGACTGAATCAACAAAAGGGGTATCAACACTGACATCTCTCACATAAGCTAAGTAAGCGGCACACCCCTTCTCAACCATACGCTGAGCTTTAAGAAAAAACATAACTCTGTTGGGAGTGTGATCTAAAGTACCACTCCACTCAACACGCGGAATACCTGGCATAGCCAGCGTCACGGTCTTGGTGTGACAATCAAGAATAGCATGGGGCGACAACCAGTCCATGCCCAAGATAATATCAAAATCCACCATATTGAGTAATAATAAGTCTGCTCTGGTCTCAAAATGACGAATAATAACCAAACATGACCGATAAATATGGTCCACAATAAGAGAATCTCCGACATGAGTAGAAACATAAACAGGAGAGTTCAAAGAATCTCGGGGCACACCCAGATGCGGGGCAAAATAAGAAGACACATATGAATAAGTAGAGCCGGGATCGAATAGAACCGGTGCCTCTCTGTGACTGACCAGTATAATACTTGTAATAACAGAATCGGAGGCAACATCCTCGGTACGGGCAAGAATAGCATAATATCTGGCCCGACCTCCCTCTCGAGGGCGACCTCTATCTCCCCGACCTCCTCCCCTACCCTGCCGGGCAGGTGGGGTAGCAGCTGGAGCTGTGATCATGGCCTGCGAATTCTGAGGGGCACGCTGTGGATGAGCAGTCTGTGAAGATGTACCCCTACTAAGTCTAGGGCAGTCCCTAACCATGTGGCGTGTATCGCCACACTCGAAACACGCTTTGGGGGGATGTGGTGGCTGTGACTAGCTGGGGCCAGGTCTGCTGGACTGACCTCTGGAAGTACCCCGTGCAAGAGGCACGCTAGAAACTGGAGGTGCATAATAAGGCTTCATACTTGCTTTATTCTACCTGCCGTTATATTCTGTGCTAGTCTAGAAAAGCATGTTTAGTTGATCCAAATTGCCTACTTGCTTAATTTGCCTTAATTGCATTACGTGGAGCATGCTAGGTTATAACTATCTGTGGCTTGTATTATTGTACTTTATTTCTGAATATTCTCTGATTTTGGTTGCGCATTTACATTGGGACTACGGATGTGGGATTCCGGTAGCTCCCCCTTGTTTGTTTACTTTGGGACTACGGGTTAGATTCCCGGGAGATCCCTCTGCACATTTACTTTGGGACTATGGGTTAGATTTCCAGGAGATCCCCCTGCACATTGAGAGTCGGACTACGGGACGGTATCCCGGGAGATCCTTTAGATATATTCATAAAATGGACTACAGGACAGTATCCTGGGAGATCCTCATTATTGGTGTCGGTGTTGAGCAGTTTACTCTGGGTTATCTTATTTTCTGCGTATAAATTGTTGTTTGTGTAATCCGATTCACTCAATAGCTGTATCTCATTATCTATGCTTATTTCATACTATTGCCAACCTTATTATTTTATTTTATCTCAGTAGGGCCCTGACCTTCCTCGTCACTACCCAACCGAGGTTGGGCTTGGCACTTACTGAGTACCGTTATGGTGAACTCATGCCCCTTCTGCGCATGTTTTTCATGTGCAGCTCCAGGTACCTTCATCCAGGCGTACTATCCTCGCGGAAGAGAGATCTAGTAGAGACTTTGAGGTATATCTGCCAACGTCCGCAGACCAGAAGTCTCTATCTTATTCCAGCTTTAGTATATGACTTTCCTTTCTTTCGTTTATGTAGACATTCTGGAGTTAGAGCAGTGTATCTCTTTTCTATTAGCCTGTGTTTCCTGTGAGTTTCCGGGTTTTGGGAGTTTGTTTTGGATTTCGTAATATGGGTTGTATTATGCC
>MU713705.1:12508-32360 GCA_026770625.1 Nicotiana glauca | reverse complement strand
GGTAGCTCCCCCTTGTTTGTTTACTTTGGGACTACGGGTTAGATTCCCGGGAGATCCCCCTGCACATTTACTTTGGGACTACGGGTTAGACTCCCGGGAGATCCCCCTACACATTTACTTTGGGACTACGGGTTAGATTCCCAGGAGATCCCCCTACACATTGAGAGTCGGACTACGGGACGGTATCCCGGGAGATCCTTCAGATATATTCATAAAATGGACTACAGGACGATATCCTGGGAGATCCTCATTATTGGTGTCGGTGTTGAGCAGTTTACTCTGGGTTATCTTATTTTCTGCGTATAAATTGTTGTTTGTGTAATCCGATTCACTCAATAGTTGTATCTCATTATCTCTGCTTATTTCATATTATTGCGAACCTTATTATTTTATTTTATCTCACTAGGGCCCTGACCTTCCTCGTCACTGCCCAACCGAGGTTAGGCTTGGCACTTACTGAGTACCGTTATGGTGAACTCATGCCCCTTCTGCGCATGTTTTTCATGTGCAGCTCCAGGTACCTTCATCCAGGCGTACTATCCTCGCGGAAGAGAGATCTAGTAGAGACTTTGAGGTATATCTGCCACGTCCGCAGACTAGAAGTCTCTATCTTATTCCAGCTTTAGTATATGACTTTCCTTTCTTTCGGTTGTGTAGACATTCTAGAGTTAGAGCAGTGTATCTCCTTTCCATTATCCTGTGTTTCCTGTGAGTTTTCGGGTTTTGGGAGTTTGTTTTGGATTTCGTAATATGGGTTGTATTATGCCAAGAGGCACTTATATACAGTAAATTTTCAGTTGTTTGCTTCCGCAAGTTAGTTTGTTTTCCGCAAGTTGTATAAATTCTGCATCGTTAGGCTTACCTAGTTGTAGGGACTAGGTGCCATCACGACATGTTCACGGAGGGCGAACTGGGTGCATTGCGATCGCAGAGGAGTATTGCGATCGCATAGAAGAAAATGCCTGGGCAGAATATTATGTTCTGAAAATGGGACTTCGTTCCCATTTTCCATTTATGACAATTTGGAGCTCGGTTGAGGCGATTTTTCGGGAAATTTTTGGAGAGAACAATGGGGTAAGTGTTCTTAACTTAATTTTGGTTATATAACTTGAATCTATTACAGGCTTTGGCATTAAATCCTCGAATTTTGTTGGAAAAGTTTAGAAAACCCTCTTGGATGGAATCATGGATTTGAGGGTCGAAATGTTATGGGATTTTGATAATTTTGGTATGGTTAGACTCGTGAGAGTACGAGGTTTCTGGAAATATAAATTTTACCCGATTCCGAGACGTGGGCCCGAAGGGTATTTTGGTCATTTTACATAATTTCGCGTATTAGCTTAGAATTTAATTGTAGAATCAATTACTTGAATTATTACTTACAATATGCAATTTAATTGAATAGATTTGAGCCACTTGGAGTCGGATACTCGTGGCAAAAGTGTGGTTTCGGGTTGACTAGCACTTGTTCGAGGTAAGTGGCTTGTCTAACCTTGTGGGGGGACTTTTCCCCTTTAGGATGTGATATTTGGTAATTGAATGCCTTGTACGTGATGTGACGAGCGCGTACTTGAGCTAATTGTTGAAAAACTTAAATTTTTACTTAAAAATATTTAAATTGAGTTTCTTTCATACTTGCTTTATTCTACCTGCCGTTATATTCTATGCTAGTCTAGAAAAGCATGTTTAGTTGATCCAAATTGCCTACTTGCTTAATTTGTCTTAATTGCATTACGTGGAGCATGATAGGTTATAACTATATGTGGCTTGTATTGTTGTACTTTATTTCTGAATATTTTCTGATTTTGGTTGCGCATTTACATTGGGACTACCGATGTGGGATTCCGGTAGCTCCCCCTTATTTGTTTACTTTGGAACTACGGGTTAGATTCCCGGGAGATCCCCCTGCACATTTACTTTGGGACTACGGGTTAGATTCCCGGGAGATCCCCCTGCACATTTACTTTGGGACTACGGGTTAGATTCCCGGGAGATCCCCCTACACATTGAGAGTCAGACTACGGGACGGTATCTCGGGAGATCCTTCAGATATATTCATAGAATGGACCACAGGACGATATCCTGGGAGATCCTCTTTATTGGTATTGGTGTTGAGTTGTTTACTCTGGGTTATCTAATTTTCTGCATATAAATTGTTGTTTGTGCAATCCGATTCACTCAATAGTTGTATCTCATTATCTCTGCTTATTTCATACTATTGCCAACCTTATTATTTTATTTTATCTCAGTAGGGCCCTGACCTTTCTCGTCACTACCCAACCGAGGTTAGGCTTGGCGCTTACTGAGTACCGCTGTGGTGTACTCATGCCCCTTCTGCGCATGTTTTTCATGTGCAGCTCGAGTTACCTCCATCTAGGCGTACTATCCTCGTGGAAGAGAGATCTAGCAGAGACTTTGAGGTATATCTGCCATGTCCGCAGACCAGAAGTCTCTATATTCTAGCTTTAGTATATGACTTTCCTTTCTTTCGGTTGCGTAGATATTCTAGAATTAGAGCAGTGTATCTCCTTTCCATTATCCTGTGTTTCCTGTGAGTTTCCGGGTTTTGGGAGTTTGTTTTGGATTTCGTAATATGGGTTGTATTATGCCAAGAGGCACTTATATACAGTAAATTTTCAGTTGTTTGCTTCCGCAAGTTAGTTTGTTTTCCGCAAGTTGTATAAATTCTGCATCGTTAGGCTTACCTAGTTGTAGGGACTAGGTGCCATCACGACATGTTCACGGAGGGCGAACTGGGGCCGTGACACCTTGACTATTTATTTTAATTGTATAAATCTTTAATTTCAGGTCAAATTCAAAAAACGATTAACTAAAACTTTATTATTTTTGGCCAAATAAAAATATTTAGCCTAAATAATGTAGTTATATCCAAGTTTTATTATAAATTTTATTCGAAAAAATTTATCTAAAAAAGTATTATTCTTAAAGGGTAAAAAAATATTTTATTTTTAAATAAAATGCCACATAGACAGAAGCATCCACGTGGAAGGCAAATGCACCCCCACTTTTTGCCACATCAGCGTCTACGGGGGTAATGACCCTCAAAAGGCCAAGTTGAGGGGGATAATTAAGATCGGACATAGTTCGGAGATGATGCTAATAATCTGAGCCAAGTTTATGGGTGATTTAGGGTATTTACCCTTAAAAAAATTATATATTTTATTGATAGAATATTAGATTAGTTAGTATTTTATTTGAATTTTATGTTTATTATTTTTCAAATAAAGATAAATGTTATGCATTCGGAAACAGTCTTACTTTTTAGTATTCAGATTTTAATACACATCTTAATATATTCAGATGTGTATTCAGATTCAGATGTCTTAATCTTAATACACATCTTGATATTCAGATGTGTGTTCAGATTCATACGTCTTAATCTTAAAAAAAACAAATGAGGTTAGTGGGGGTCTGGGGATGGTAGTGTGTATGCAGACCTTACCCCTACCCTGAGGTAGAGACGCTATTTCCAAATAGACCCTCGACATCATTCCCTCCAAGAACTTCCCACCATGCTCTTGGGGAGACTCGAACTCAAAACCTCTCCGTTGGAAGTGGAGTTGCTTAAAATTCTTCAATAGTCTAGCAAAATTTACTTATGAATTATTCAAAAAACTAGTTAGTATTATAAAATAACAACTATAAAGTAAATAAACGACAAGTATAAAGAGAAACTGATATATTATTCAATTTCAAACTTATGTACATAATGAACTGAAATCTCCTCTATTTATAGAAGAAAGCAAGCTGTTGTGTAAGCTGCTACTGTACCAGATATTGATAATCTTCTACCGAGGGTAATGTTTATCTATAACTAAGTACCGAAAGGATAAGCTTCTTCAGGAGGCTTATATCCAATAGAGTACTAAATAGATAAACATATTTACGGCGGAGCCCCATATGGATAAGCTTCTTCAGGAAGCTTATTTATAACGGTGTACTAAATGAACATCCATAATACATATATTTATAACACTCTCCCTTGGATGTTCATTAAAAGATAATGTGCCTCATTAAAACCTTACTAGGAAAAACCACGCGGGATAAAAATCCTAGTGAAGGAAAAAAAGTACACATATTTAGAAATACGCATTGCTAAGTACCTCATTAAAACCCATATAAGGGAAACTCCGTGGAAAAAAACATTAGTAAGAAAAAAAGAGTGCATCACGTATTTTTCTCCCCCTGATGAAAACCTTGTCTCAAATATTCGAGTCTCCGTATTCCAATCTTGTATACCATCTTCTCAAAAGTTGATTTTGCAGAGAATACTATCCATCACTATTTCAGATCAATTTAAATTAATCTCATCAAACCAAGAAGCTGCTACAAGTCATGTCCTTGAGTTGCTTGCAACCTGCCTGCATCAGCTGCTTGTAGAAAACTTCAATAGAGAACTAAATAGATAATCTTCTTTAGGAAGATTATCTACAACGGAGTAATAAATGGACATCCACAAAAATATTTTCAAAGCATTCCTCCTTGGATGTTCATTATTATGTGCCTCGTTAAAACCTTACTAGGAAAAACCTCGTGGGAAAAAATCCTAGTCAAGGAAAAAGAGTACACTAATAATATACATTGCAAGCTGCCTCATTAAAAACTTTACCAGGAAAACACCAGTGGGAAAAACCCGAGCAAGGGGAAAAGAGTACAGTGCAGAGACTTGGGTATATCTCTTACCATAAAAAAAACCAGTGGGAAAAAACCCGAGCAAGGGAAAAAGAGTACAGTGCAGAGACCTGGGTATATCCAGACCAAGGAGTTCATCATTATCTTCTGGAGGTAAGAACGGATCATTAATCTATGTAGGAGAAGAACTATATCTTGCTAGTAAATTAACAGAAAATGTTATGTCGGGCCTTGTAGCATTAGCAAGATACATTAGTGCACCAATTGCACTGAGATAGGGTACTTCGGGACCAAGGAGTTCTTCATCCTCTTCTGTAGGTCAAAACAAATCCTTATCCACTTCAAGTGATCGAACAACCATTGGCGTACTCAATAGGTGCGCTTTATCCATGTAAAAGTGTTTTAAGACCCTTGTTAAATAGGCATATTGATGGATGAAGATCTCGTCTGCTAAATGTTCAATTTGCAGACCAAGACAGTTTTGTCTTTCCAAGATCTTTCTACTCAAATTCTTTCTTAAGATATTCAATTGCCTTTTGGAGCTCTTCTGGAGTTCCAACAAAATTTATGTCATCAATATAAATAGCAAGTATAACAAACTGTCAAGGAAAGAAAAGAGGACAGTCGAAAAAAACCCTAAAAATCGCTCCAGCTTCTCTCTTCTTTCGCCGTCACTTTAGTGTGAAAAGTACCTGCAAAATTTCGAACAAAGACAACACTGTCTTGTTCATGGAGTTTTGAAGAACCATGGATGCATCGTCCTCTCCTCAGCCTTTGGTTGTGGGAGAGAGGAATCCAAATCTTAACACAACACAATCTTTTGTTAATCTACTGGATGCAAAAAAATCTGGACAAAATGTTGCAAAAATCGAACTAAAACAAGTGGTTTATGTTCAAGGTGAAGCAACGATCAAGTTCTCAATGGAGGAGATAAACCAATTCACAAAAGAGGAAGGACTACACCAAGCCTTAGTGATTAAATTCTCTCATGATCCATATGATATGCAGCAGCTTCGCAAATTACTGCCCATTCAGTTCAAGACACAAGGTCGATGCATCGTCAGACGGCTTGCAAAAAGACATGTATTGGTCATATTTGATCGATATGACGATTATGTTAGAGCAGCAGCAAAATCTGTTAATTTCCTAATGATTAATGGTATAGAATATCTATTTAGAATATTTCCTTGGACAATAGGATTTAATCCTAGAGAAGAGACATCAAGAGCTTTTGTTTGGATATCGTTTCCAAGTCTGCCGCCTATGCTTTTTGCAAAGACATCTTTGATGTCTATTGCATCAACAGTAGGTAAACCAGTTGCAATTGATAAAGCAACACAATAAAAATCAAGACCGAGCACAGCTAGGGTGAAAGTTGAGCTTGATTTGTTGGGAAAACTGCCGCAACAATTGAAGGTTCAGTTTGTGGATGAAAAAACTGGAAACATTACTGAGCATGTCCAGAAATTTGTCTATGATAATTTAATGCGATACTGCACATTTTGTAAGCATCAGGGGCATGGCGAAGAGTAATGTAGATCAATTGTGGGGAACCATGTTGATTCACGGGAAGATGCTGAAAATAATGCTACAGGAATTGAAAAATATCAAGGTGATGCGAGACAACTATTGGATGCTATAAAAATGCAGCAGGTTGATGCTGCAAAAGAAGTTGAATCAATAGAAAAATCTTATGTTTTTGGTCAAGGATTAGATGGTGTTAAATCACAACATACTTCAGCTCCGGATGAAAATGCTCTTAAGAGCTCGTTTCAGGATTTGAAGGATGCTAACGGTCATGTTGCTGATGGAGTTTCAAACAGAGGAACTGGTGCTTTGGAAATTAAATCTACTACAAGGGATGATGCACTCAATTCTCACTTGGAGATTGCAAAATCAAATGTCGACAAAGCTAGAAATGGGATGCAAACAAATGGTGCATCAGAAGATGGGCAATCAAACAAGGCTTTGGAAGCAAATATGTATACTGGAATGGAGCAGCATGCTCTAGGGGCTTTGAAACCTGCTGCAGCACAAAATGAGACTTGGGATCGACCTGCATCTAGGGTAGTTCACTCTATGGCTAAAGATGTTGGACATGTTCTTCATTCTCCAAAGATATCAGTTATAACTCCTAGCAATAATGCTACAAAGAGCAATAGTTGGACTGTGGTGAATCGAACACCTACAAAAAAGCAATCTCCAGGACCTCAACAGCAGGTCAAACCAACTAATAATGTGAAGGAGGTTGGTGTTAATGTACCAGTTGCAGCAGCTCTTACTCTAAAAGCTGCTCAATTGAGTGACCGAGCTGCAGTTGAAAAACAAATCAATGTCATGCAAAATGAGGAACAAGAAATGGAAAACTATCACGGTTTGGTTACTGCTGCATTGGTTTTGAATCGTGAAGGGTTCCTGGATATAGCTACTGCAGCCTCTTCAAGTTTTGAAATGGTTAGGAACACTGATGCTGGAAATATACAGGGAACTGGGCTAAGGTTTAATACTCCGACTATTGCTCATGTACCTGTGGAGAAATCAGCAGTAGCAGGTGTTGAATCAGATGTTCAAGCAGCTAGCTTTGCTGATGGTGTTGATATGGAATTGGGTGAAATACCAGCAGAAGTATCACCCAGTAAAAGGGATGTTTCAGTTCTTAAAAGGTTAAATCTACTGCTTGAACATAAAGCTGAAAAACGAGCAGTAATTTATGGGCAGCAGCACCATCAAGTTGCGTCTGCTGGTGACGACCAAAATGAAGCAACAATGACCACTACAATAAATCCTATAAACGATAAACAACAGCAACATGTTCATGACCTGCGAGCAGTTGGAACTAGCACAATAGTTACTAGCTTGATGGAAAATACAGCAGATAAGAAATCTGGGCAGCAGCAGCAGCAGCAAATTATGAACAATCTTGCTGCCATTTGGGATAGACATGAAGCATCACCAAATCCAGGGCAACTACTGCTAATTGAAAACAGTCCAAAGACAGTAATTCAAATGCCAAAAGATGGACAGCAAAAACATATTCCAATCCACAATGCAAGCACTTCAGGCGCAATCTCAAATATGGTTTTGATTTCACAACATGAGCATGCATTATTGGATACTTTGGACAACCCAAAACCTCATAGATGTGCAAACTCAGCTGGCTCAAAATCGACTACACAAAAGCTGAAAGTTTCAGTGGCAAAGAGACATGAACCATGTAGTGCAAAGAGAATGAAGAGGCGTGAACCATTATGGATGGTTATACAAGAAGAAGCTAATAAAAAATTAGAGGCCAATTTACGTGTTGACATGTCCGATAAAGAAGAAGAAGATGAATTAATTGAATCTTGTCCGGAAGAGGTGGATACAAATGGAGATTTATCTCATACACATTCTGAGAAAAAGAGCGGGAATCAAACAATAACACTCCAACAACTCCCAATGAGAGCTGCAAAGAAAAAAGGGGTTGCCCCCTCCACATCTACGAGGTCCAATAGATCCGAGAAGAAATGAAGATTTTTGAAGATTTTTTGAAGATAATTAAAGAGGATTTTAAGGAAGTTCAAATTGAAGCACTCACAAGTTTGATAAATGAGGGGCAAGAGACTAATTACTATATTTTTTTAGTATATCATTTTCAAAGCATCATCACATGTAATAGCGTCATAGAGTGTGTTATAAACTCTATGACGATCATAGAGTACTTAGCACTTGCAAGTTCCTATTTTTTACATGCCTGCTAGAAGATGAGGTTTTCCATGCCTCGATAGGAATTGTAAGGTAAGGTCCATGCCCCCCTTACATGTACTCTTTCTTTGTGATTTTCTTGTTTTATTATTAATTAAAAAAACTACTAGGCACGCCTAGTAGTATAATTTGCCAAAAAAAATTAATATAAATAAATAAAAATAAAATATATAAAAAAGTATAACAAATTCTAAATACATGTACAACTATCATATATGTAACTTTCTTTCAGCATCATTTTCAAAGCATCATCACATGTAATAGCGTCATAGAGTGTGTTATAAACTCTATGACGATCATAGAGTACTTAGTACTTGCAAGTTCCTATTTTTTACATGTCTGCTAGAAGATGAGGTTTTCCATGCCTCGATAGGAATTGTAAGGTAAGGTCCATGCCCCCCTTACATGTACTCTTCCTTTGTGATTTTCTTGTTTTATTATTAATTAAAAAAACTACTAGGCACGCCTAGTAGTATAATTTGCCAAAAAAGATTAATATAAATAAATAAAAATAAAATATATAAAAAGGTATAACAAATTCTAAATACATGTACAACTATCATATATGTAACTTTCTTTCAGCAAATATTCACTGAGGCAATAATACCATATAAGCCCAGATTGCTTTAAACCGTACAAAGATGTTTATAATTTGATCGAGTACATTTTTTGAGACTTTGAATTATACGCTTCAAGCATTTTAAATCCTTCAGGGATCTTCATTTAGACTTAATCAAATAAGTCATATGGGTTATGCTTTGCATTTAAATGGCATGACATCTTCAGGTGTCTGGACTACTGGTCCGATCCTCACAGTATTTTATAGTATTGTGCACTATATTGTATCAAATATATCGTCGACAATCACTTTGTATCGGTTCGTAAGTGACATAACTTGTTGAGATCTCATCACTTTCTTTATTTTCATGTACCTGAACTTCTTCTGGAGTTTCATGAAATGTTATATCGTGGGCTCTTCTAAAGCTTATTTCCTCCTCATTATGATCATTTTGATCATTAGCTCATTATCATTTTTCAAGGATTGTTACCTTTGGAACCGATTGGTCTATCACGCTTCATACGTACAGTAAACTCCATCCTTCACGGACTTTAATTTTAATATGAGCATTTGTAGCTGAAATATAATATTGACTTTTGGATCAGCAAATGCTTCTGGCATTTGACTTGAATTATCTTCTAAGTGAGGATCATATTAATGATAATTCGATTCATATAACATATTTTTCAGTTGTTTATTCCATCCCCCAAATGTTAGAAAACTAACATATATTCCTAATCTTCTTTGGGAAACATATCTTTGTGTATTATGGTAGAGAAATTAATCATATATCACACATCAAATGATAGTAAAAATATTTGGTTACTGATCCTAAACCAATTGTGAGGGGAGGACTTATCATATATTGTTGGTATGATGCATACATGTGTTGTTATATGCAATTTAGAAAATATTAGAACAACATATGAAGCTTTATTCTCACAAGCAATGGTTTAGCTATTAGTAGGAAGCATTCAATGCTAAACCAACTTGGATAGAAACCAGCATTATCAAGATGAACTATCTTGATTTCATAATCTGAAAGTTATGCTCTTAATTGAGAAAAGCAATCTCAAATGCCAAACTGCAGGTTGACAATAAACATACATGTAACCATCTTATATATGCATCTATATGTAGTTCATATGACATGTGAATGGGCCAATATTCACCTTTTATATATTTCAGAATCATGGGTCTTAGTCCCAACTTTAGCCGGTATAACCAATTTATTATGAAAACAAGTAGCACAAGAGAATTTCTCGAAGAATCTTCTAGTTCTTCAGTATATGCTTATCTAAATTCTCAAATAGCTCATTTAAAAATGGCAAATGAAAACTTCAAGTTTATCATGACATGTGTTATCTCTTAGTAAACTTGTGGTTTACTATGGTATAAACTTTTGCATTAGTAAATTTCTGATTTATTGTGACTGCTTTTGCATTAACAAACATCTGGTTTACTCTGATACATATATAGTACAAAATTGAAGAATAAGGCGGGTAACTTTTCACATACATATTATTTTACCCCCTATGATTGTGGAAACTTGAAGATTTTCAATCTTCCAATCATTTGTAGTCTTGTATTAGTAAACTTCAGGTTTACTACAACATATGTTTTGACCATAATCATATAATATGAATGGCATATTTGTACATAAACTCTTCGAGAGCCTTCATTTATTATCCACAATTTAATATTTAACAAACACTACTGGTGTTATGTGTCTTCTAGACAAACAGTTAGCTCTTCAAGAGTTGTTGATATATACTATCAACTATTATTCAGACACTTCGGGTATCATGAGAGAAAATCATAATAAAATGAGCATTATAAAGACAATTCTAAATTTATAAATGTAAGAAATTAAGAATCTCAGTATTTTTACCACCAACTTTATGACAAATATCTCCTTCAGGGAGAAACGTCATTAACATCTGAATATTTTATATCAAAACGGTAACCACGTAATCAGTACATTCTTCAGGGAAAGATACATGAGTTGTTATTTCCTTCGGGGAACTCGATAACTAACCATAACATATTAATGTGATTGTAGTATAAAGCATTCTACAAGAATGCTTTTGCCTTAGAACGATATTTAATAAAATTATTCAAGATATTTTACGTACAATGGGTACGTGCGACAATGATCTTTATATCACAAAAATAAGATTTATATCCTTTGTTATTCTACCGCTTCAGGAGGTGAGTTGTGGTATTTCTTCATTCACTCCAGGGAATGAAAATGTACTTCAAAAATAACTTTGAATAGCTTATTATTTTATTTAAGCATAGAAAGACAGAGTTTCATAATATTTTCCTCCTTCAGGAGAAAATTTCAGTTGGTTTACTACCTCATGAGCAATTTTAAAATACGAAATATTGATTATATATATTCTCTTAATAATATTACCTCTTCTGGATGTGAATTGAAATATATTCACATCAAAAGCGCGTTCATATTTACGAGCTTTATTAATATTATTATATTCACTTCAGGGAATGGAGCATAATTATCTGAACGTTCTCATCCTTCAGGGAATGGAACATAATTATCTGAACGTGCATTAACCACATCACATTGTGATGCTTCGAACCTCTTTTAAGATATTTGCTACTTCATGAGCAAATCGAGGCATGTATGTAATATGGAGAATTTTTTTTCTCTAACTTATCTTCAATTGTAACCATTTAAAACCTAAATTATCACTTCTGGTGGTAAAAGGCATATACCACTTCTGGTGGTAACCAAAATTTAGTTACAATGAGATATGCGAAACATAACCACTTCTGGTGATGGTTGCATATTTCTTGCAAACTCTGCTGGAGTATTAGTGGATCTAACAATGTTATACACTTTGTAATCCTTTATTAAGATAATTAGGATAAAAACAAATAGCAAAATAGGTAATGTACACGTAGCATATAACCAAGCAAGTGATTATAAAGTTATTAAACTAAATATAAGCAAAAAGGCTCAAATTACTTTACCCAACTTTGGCCACTCCAGATGTAAGTGATATCCACATCACTACTAGCAAGAAGAAAAGCTCACTGCCTCAAGGATATAATCTGCCTTATGATGCTTGAAATGAACAAGATCTAACCACGGATGTAAGAGCATCGCCTTACCTCAGAGATAAACATTGTATGTCATTAGGTGAGTTTTAAGCAGAGAGAAAGCGGACTTGTGACTCAGTTTCTGGTATGGGTTGTGGCCGGAAAATTCTGTGGCAATTCTAGGAGCAACCTTTAACAAGGAGAGCTTGTAGGCCTTAGAATCCAGAGGACTATGGAGAAAAAGATCAGAATTCGGATAAACTTTGAGATTTTTCTGGATAATAGAAGGCCCAGTGAGTTCAAACCTACAGGCCCCACCCACTAAACACACAACGATTCTCGATCGATCCAACTCGTCCTTCGTAAAACTCGCCGGAAATAACGACCAAGAATTAACAACAATAGTACTGCAGAAGAAGGCTTACAAGATTTTGCTTGATTTTTGGTGGCTACGTTGATGAAAGCTCTCGATTGGAATTTTTTACTTGGGGGATTTGTCGGCAAAGAAGAGTATATCCTAAAATTGTACAGTACTTTTTTTTTGGATTGGTTCAGACGATATTTAGTGAAAATGACAACTATAATAGAAATTAAATTCGAAATAAGTGCTCAAATGTCAGGGTCTCGTGATAACGTATTCTAAAATAATAACTATAAAGTAAATAAACGACAAGTATAAATAGAAATTGATATATTATTCAATTTTAAACTTATGTACATAATGGACTGAAATTTCCTCTATTTATAGAAGAAAGCAAGCTTTGTGTAAGTTGCTACCGTACCAGATATAGATAATCTTCTACCGAGAGTAATGTTTATCTATAATTAAGTACCGAAAGGATAAGCTTTTTCAGGAGGCTTATATCTAATAGAGTACTAAATAGATAAACATATTTACGGCGGAGCCCCATATGAATAAGCTTCTTCAGGAAGCTTATTTATAATGGAGTATTAGATGAACATCCAAAATACATATATTTATAATAGTCAGATGATTAAAATATCTTTCTAATATTTTTTATGTCGATACAAACTTATATCTATACTATATTCAAATCACGAAAGCATTTAGCAAAATGTCATTCGTCTTTTTTGCCCTTTTAAAAAAAATTCACACTTGACAAAAGTGTAATTTAAGCTTCTTTCCAAAATTTTAGGAATTTACAAATCTTAGTACATTCCATGTTTTGAACTCCTAGGAAATTAGTCGTAACAAATAGGGCTCACACAAGAATGGAAACAAAATATTTCTGACGAAAAGAAAACTTAGAATCACCAATATTACAATTTGCTTCGTCGGCCAACAAAATATCATCTTTGTGTCCATAGTTTGGTAGAAAACGTTATTGAACTTATAGACAAATTTTATTCTAACCGAATTGTCATTATCTCTTTTCTAAGTATTTCAACAATTGATAATTTTTTATAGCAACAAACCCTAAGCGAAATATCGTTCGTCTTTTTTTACCTTTTAAAAATAACTTTCATATTGGACAAAATAGTTATTAAATTATTTCTCTAAAATTTGGAAATTTAAAATCAACTAAAAATTTTGCACATTAAATCCTTTTATATATGAACTTTTATGCAATACTCATAATATATAAGGCTCACGCATGCTATAAGCATGAAGAACAAAAACAAAATGTTTATATTTATGACAAAAAGAAAACTTATGGCTCAGCAAGATGCAATTTGCTTTGTTAACCAATGAAAGAAGAAAGATATCATCGTTGGTGTAACGACCCGACTGATCGTTTTGTATTTTAGAACTACGTTTTCTTAAATAAAATTTTCCGCACTTGCTTTAACTAATTTATGACTTGGGGGGACAGGTGGTTCGAAAGTTGGAAGAGTTTTGAGTAAGAATAAGTCCAATTGCTTCTTTAAGTTTCTCTAAAAAGGTCAAGTTTGACTTCGGTCAACTTTCTTGGGAAACAGACTCGGGTTCGTGATTTGATAATCTCGGAGGGTCCGTGGAAAAATATGGGACCTGGGTGTATGCCCGGAATCGAATTCCGAGGTCCTTAGTCCGAGTAATGAATTTTTCTGTGAAATTGTTAAATTGAAGTTTTAAAGATTTGAATAAACTAAGAAATCGTTGTTTCCCTAGGTACCAGGATCGGATTTCGATTTCGAAACTTGGTACAGATCCAAAATATCAGTTAAGACCTACCCGTAAAATTTGGTGTCCATCCGAGTAGTTTAAGGGCGTTTTGACCCGTTGGAAGAAAATTAAGAACTTGAAGTTCAATGATTTGGTTCAATTGGTTTTGGGGTTCGATTCCTCAATTTTGCGTTGTTTTGAGTATTTTGAGGGTTCGAGTAGGTCCACCTCATGATTTCAGACTTGTCGGTATGTTCGGACAGGGCACGGGAGCCCCAAGCATCAAACGAGCGAGGCTCGAGTGAAGTTGAAACTTAAAAAAGGACTGAACTTTGTTGCTTCTGTCATAACCGCATCTGCGGTTCTTGAATCGCAGAAGCGGTACCGCAAATGCGGCCTATTCATCGCAAAAGCGGAAGGGGCCAGGCCCAGGAAAAACCTCAAAAGCGGCCCACCGACCGCAGAAGCGGTCACGCTTAAGCGGACCCCAGACCGCAGTAGCGGTGCACCTTCCTAGGCCCAGTACCGCAGAAGCGAGATCCTGACCACAAAAGCGGTCCAGGCTTCCTTGTTCATTTTCGCAAAAGCGGCCCTTTTCCGCATAAGCGGACCCCGCAGAAGCGGAAATCCTTCCGCAGAAGCGGAAATAGCTGGGCACAAGGGTTTTTAATTCGAACCCAAAGCCATTTTTATCATATCTCCTTCCACACTTGGGCAATTTTGGTGGTTCCAAAGAGAGGGTTTCCACATATTATTGCAAGGTAAGCAATCTTCCACCATTATGAGTTAAATTACATGAACATTAGGTAGATTAAACACTAAAATTTGGTGAAAAATCAAGAGTTAGAGCTAGATCTAGGGTTTTAGCAAAAAAAAAATTAAGATTTAAGCATGGAATTTGTTATGTAATGAACCAGAAATCATATATTTGTGATCCTTAGGTGGTAGAGAACAACTTTCTTCGAAAAATATCAGAATCCGGGCACGTGGGCCCGGGGTCGAAAGTTAGGAAACTTGTGGGAAAGGTTAGAAGTCACTTAAATAGTTAGAATTCAACCTTATGAGCCTTTATTGACTAGTTCTTGCTTTATTTTAATTAGTTTGTGCTCGTTCGGCTTCGAATTGAGGGTTTTGGGCTTGTTCTTGATATTGGAGGTGCGCTTTGGAGCGAGGTGAGTCTCCTTTCTAACCTTGTAATAGGGAATTGTCCCCGTAGGATTATAAATGAGTAATTGTTATTAAATGTGGGGGCTACGTACGTACTAGATGACGAGAGTCCGTGCTATCTACTAAAATAATAATTGTTTGGGTAGTTTAGGACCCACATCATGCCTAATTCAGGAATATTTCTTATTTTAAATTACCAATATGATCGTTTATGATTTGTTAGAGACTTGAGGAAAGTAAAAAGTGAACATATGAACTTGTTGAGCTTTGGTAGGAATTTCCTTGTATATAATTGAGCCTTATGTGCATTCTTGATATTTCTCTTAATGATTATGGATCGAGCCGCTCGACCCTCGGCAGTGCACAATTTATTTTCTATTGGAGCGGGCCGTCGACCTCGGCGTGATTGCGCATGATTTTATGCTTACGTTTAGACATGACATGATCACTTGTTTAATATGAAAAAGGGAAAATGATAATTGAATTATGGTCAAGAACATGAATATGACTTTTCTTTTAAACTTGTATTATTGGAAATCCTTATGCTGTATATCTCACATTATTATTATTATATTATCTTGACCTTAGTAAGTATCAAGTCGACCTCTCGTCTTTACTTCTTCAAGATTAGGCGGGATACTTACTGGGTACATGTTATTTATGTACTCATGCTACGCTTCTGTACTTAAATGTACAGGATCTAAGGCATCTGGATCTGGGCGTCACTCTGGTGCGTATCAGTGAGCACATCTGGGACTTATACGGTGAGCTGCTTCTCTTTCATGCCGATCTGCAGCCAAAGAAGTCTTTTCTCTGTATTTTTATTTCTGTCTATCCTGATTCAGACAGTAGGATAGTATAGTTTTCTTTTGTGTATATTCTATTAGTTGCCCGTAGCTTGTGACACCATGTTCTGGCACACACGTTAGTAGACATTCATTTTTGGGTTATATTGTCATTTGGCACATTATGATCTTTACTGGCCTTTCCTTTATTTCAAAAATCTATTATACTGTCTTTGGTTAAATAAAAAAATGAGAATTAAATCACATTTCCATATTTGGCTGGCCTGACAAAGGTGTCGAGCGCCATCATGATCTATTACGGAAAATGGGTCGTGACAGTTGGTGTCCTAATTTTAATAAAAAAAATATATATTCAACTTATAGACAAAATCTATTCTTAACGAATTGTCATCGTCTTTTTAATTATTTCAACAAATAACGACTTTTGATATTTTTATATATTTAATTATTTGTTGTGAAATATTAAGCCCACATTAGTAATTTTTAGATGTTTTCACTTATCCAATTTTTTTATGAGCTAGAAGCCAACATCTTTATTCCCAAAAGAACAAACTATTTAATTTTAAAATTTATTTATTTGAGAAATCTTATTATTTGTTTACTTAGGTCACAAATATATCAATAATTTTCATAAGATATTCTCTCAGAAGTCCTCATAAATCACAATTATGTATTTTAGGACCTCTATGGCCAAGATTTCGCCGCGATCAACATTCATCTTTTTAGTAGCTTATACTTTAAACTTTTTATCTTTTTTTTTACAAGCCAATCATATTATTTAATAATATTTTATATTTTTTAAAAATAATATATTCATTTGTATTGGGTACACGCGCAAAGCGCGTACCTTAAGAGTAGCGTCAATTAAAAAAGGAGCAAACACTTTAGTGATGTTTATTCTGAAAAAAATAAAAATTGCATTATTGTTATAGAATAAAGACTGTAAAGTAAAGAAAAGTATAGAGAGAAACTGATATATTATTCGAATTCCAAACTAATGTACATAATGAACTGAAATCTCTTCTATTTATAGAAGAAAGGAAGCCGTTGTGTAAACTACTGAAAATAGCTGTGTAAGCTGCTGCATACCATATATGGATAATCTTCTACTGAGAGTAATGTTTATCCATAATAGAGTACTGAAAGGATAAGCTCATTGTACCAGGTATAGATAATCTTCTACTGGGGGTAATGTTTATCCATAACAGAGTACTGAAAGGATAAGCTCATTGTATTCGGTATGGATAATCTTCTACTGGGGTAATGTTTATCCATAATGGAGTACTGAAAGGATAAGCTCATTGTACTCGGTATGGATAAACTTCTACCGTGGGTAATGTTTATCCATAATGGAGTACCAAAAGGATAAGCTTATTATACCTGGTATGAATAATCTTCTATCAGGGGTAATATTTATCCATAATCGGGTACCGAAGGGATAAGCTTCTTCAGGAGGCTTATTTCCAATAGAATACTAAATAGATAAACATATTTATGGCGGAGTCCCATATGGATAAGCTTCTTCAGGAAACTTATTTACAACGGAGTACTAAATGAACATCCATAACATAATATATTTATAACACTCCCACTTGGATGTTCATTAAAAGAGAGTGTGCCTCATTAAATCCTTACTAAGAAAAACCCCGTGGGAAAAAATTCTAGTGAAGGAAAAAGAGTACACATATTTAGTAATACGCATTGCTAGGTGGCTCATTAAAAATCTTATAAGGAAAACTCTGTGGGAAAAAACCTTAGTAAGGAAAAAAGAGTGCATCGCGTATTTTACTCCCCCTGATGAAAACTTTATTTTAAATATTTGAGTCTCTGCATTCTAATCTTGTATATGCATAACCAATATGATCTGCACCACCTTTGTTAGTATTAGCAAGATACATAAGTTCATAGCAACTGCACTGAGATAGAGTATTTCAGGACCAAGGAGTTCCTCGTCCTCTTCTGGAGGTCGGAACGGATCCTTATTCACTTCAAGTGATCGAACACCCATTGGTGTACTTAATGAGTGCGCTTTGTCCATATAAAAGCGTTTAAAGACCCTTTCTGTATAGGGAAATTGATGAATAATGATCTCGTCTACTAAATATTTAATTTGCAGACCAAGATAAATTTTTATTTTTCCAAGATCTTTCATCTCAAATTCTTTCTTAAGATATTCAATTGCCTTTGGAGCTCTTCTGAAGTTCCAACAAGATTTATGTCATCAACATAAACAACAAGTGTAACAAATTCTGATGACATTTTCTTTATAAAAATACATGGACAAATAACATCATTTATGTAACTTTCTTTTAGAAAATATTCACTGAGGCGATTATATCACATGCGCCCACATTGATTTAAACCGTACAAAGATCTTTATAATCTGATCGAGTACATTTCTTGAGACTTTAAACTATATGCTTTATGCATTTTAAATCCTTCAGGGATCTTTATAGAGATTTAATCAAATGAGCCATATAGGTTGTGAATGGCCTGACATCTTCAGGTGTCTGGAATGCAGGTCCGATCCTCACAATCTTTTACAATATTGTGTACTATATTGTATCAAATATATTGTCGACGCCCCCCTTTTTCCCCCTTCTTTAAAAAGAAAGAAATCGGGTTTACGACATTATTCGCAAAACAACTCTTATTCCCTTTTGAGGAATCGGATTATGGAATTTGGAGAGTCGCCACCTAATGATTATAGTGCATTAGGACACTTTAAAAGAAAAGAAGAAGATTTTGAAAGAAAACCAGAGTTCGGGTAAGGGCTTGAGATTATCTCGAGGGGAAGGAGTTAGGCACCCCTCAAGATACACTAGTGTGGTTCCCGGCCATGCTTTAATTGTGACTTTAAAAGGAAGTGAGAGAAAACAAGTAAAACTTTGCACATAAGAATCACAAATAAGTTTCAAGTTTTAAAAAGGGTAAAGAAGACAGAAAGAGACAGTTTTTAGGAAAAAAAGGAATTAATTTGAGGAACAGAATTAAAGAAGACACTACAAATGAAAGGAAAAGAAAGAGGGTCCTAGGTTTATACAAAATATGGATCACATCAATGCAATACCCAGCAATCACTTCTCAAAAGAGGGGTCGCACGAGATATTAGCGCACCGGTCATCATATCCATATTCTACCCTTCCCACCCCGTTAAGGTATTTAAACGTGTGGATTGGTCACGAGTGCTTATTGCGTGCTATTACCCGTCCCGTCCTATAAGTCCTAGAGGTATTTAGGACCGCTATTTCTATAAGGTGAGGATTAGGTTGAACCCTTAGGTTTAAAGGTCAAAACACTAGGTGACATACAAAAAAACAAATAGGACTTCATGCAAAGGATCATATAAAGGCACGTAAAAGGCTCAAGTATCCCTCCACAGATAGACATATAATTAGCACGTCTCAATCACATTTAAGGTCTAAGGAAATGAGAGTTAAAAAAATCTGGAATATTCGAAAATATGTTAAGATAGGAGCTGGAGGGTTTAAACAGAATTTGCAGAAAGGAGTTGGACGCAAACTTTCTGAACTTGGGAAAAAGGCAGGAGATACGTAATAATTTAGAAATCGGCGAAAAACATTTTAAACATACTCAAAAATATACGATAGGGCATAGCAGGTATAGTATTCTATTATGAAAATAATTTCGGATAGAAGAGGTAGGAAAACGTTTAGCACAGATGTAAAACCATTCAGAAGTGTAAAGCTGAGAGCATATAAATATATTAGTTTTGAACTATAGTTTTTG
>MU713696.1:144387-162671 GCA_026770625.1 Nicotiana glauca | reverse complement strand
AATAATTTAAAATGTTACTAAAGTACAATTATTACTAAAGATCAGCTAGTGCAAACATACTGAACTTCTATTTTTGCTATTTCAAACTAAACTTATTATTAAAAATTACACGTTCACTATCATTATGATCAACTCTTAACTATATTATCAATTGACATTACATATTCCAATCTAAAAATTTAAACTACCGAAATGCTAAAGGACTAAATATGTAAACTATTCATTTTTTGTTTATTTATCAATTTATGATAATCAAATTATTTTTGCAACAGAAAACTTAAATAGTAAAATTTTTTTTGATTTTTATTGCAGAATGACTGTGAAATGTTTTAAATCTAACAGTTATCTTATTATTACTAAGATCCTGCATCCTATGAAATATTTATTACAAATACATTATAACCAGAGTTCGAGTATAACAGTAACAGTCAGAAAATTTAAATTTAATTACAATTAAACTATTCCTAACTAAATACAAGTATCTTAGCTAAATTCTACAAACATCGGATTTACTCGTAAAAGAGAAATAGACTAAATTTTTAAATGAACATTTTTCACTTTATTTCTTCAATTTGTAATTACATCAACGAGCAATAGAGTTGTACCTGGAAATATAAGGAGATCAATGAAATTCTAATAGTAGTAGCAGAAACAGGAATCAACCACAGCAGTAAACAGCCTCAAACAACCAGATTTAACCACAGCAACCACAAATCAATCAGAAAACCACCAGAGTGACGGATCAAACAACAAATTGACAATCAACTCAACACAACTCCAATTCAGCAATACTTCGATAGTCAAAACCAAATAGAAGAGAAGTACAGACTTGAAATTGCCTTAGAATCAATGAAACAATGACGTTTTTTTTATGATTTTTGGTAATTTTCTAGGGTTTTGGTATTAGGAAGAGATGTAGATCACAATTGGAGAAGATGAATGTTATGATATTTGAGAAGTAATTTCAGATTGCTCAAAAAAAACCCCTCAAAAGAGGCCAAAATGTGGCCTATTTATAGAGTAGAAAGAAATGGAAATTCTAATTTTAGAAATTATCCCTTTGTCCTCCCTTTTATTGTCATTGGATCCTTATTCTTTTAAAATAATGGATTATTACCCCTTTATTAATGCAGAAATACCCTTATTCCCCTATCTAGAATGTTCCATTCCAATGTTTTTACCCTTCTACCCCCACCTCTATTTGGTATTCACTGAATTGCCATTTTATATTGCCCATATTACCCCCACCTCCTAAGTTTTATTACACTTAAACCATTTTGTATCCCCAAATTATCCCTGAGTCCAAATCCTATTTACCAAATGACCTTACTGCCTTTTACCCCTTTATCCCTTAGATTTGATTAGTTTTTACGAAATTATCCTAATACTAATTTTCAGAATTATCAAACCAAAAAAATGTAGTCTAATCAGCTATAACCAATCGGACTAATCAAACTAACAATTAAAAACTAAAAACCAACTAATAACAAAAAAAACTATTTTCTAAAAACTTTCAGAATCGTAGAACTAATGATAAACAATATTAACAAAAAGTTCCAGAACCATCCGAAAATTAATTCTATCAACACTCATTAAAATCCTTTTTAATATCAAATCAAAAACATATTCAATTTTTAATTCAACAAACAAAAATCAGAATACTATCATCTAAAATCAGAAACAAAGAAAACACATGCAAAAGTTTATAGACTAAGAAACAAAGAAACAAAAAAGAAAAGATAAAAATAGAAAAATTTGCTTTTTTCTTTTCGGACTTTTTTCCTTTCCTTTCTTTCCTTCTTCCTTTCTTTCTTTCTTCCCTTTTTTAGTTGAAAAGACTTTTTCAGAACTTCAGGGGCTTGAAATATCGTTTTCTTGGACTCTTGGGTCTCTGGCAGACCCTTATTTAATGTTTTAGGGTTTTCCAGTGGTCTTTGGGACTTGAGGGCTTCAAAATAGGATTAAGGATGTCAAAGGGTATCTCTGGTGTGATTTTGGTTTATTTTGGATGAAGGGTTGTTCGCCGGAACTAGGGTTCTGGCGACACTAGATTGAATATTCGAGAAGATCCCGGCTTGTTCGAGGAAAATGAGTTAGAGGGGTGAGAAGAGGAGGCCGAGAGACTTCTATGGTGTTAAGGACGGGTTGATTGACTTAGATTGTGTCTCCCGCCAGTAGGGTTCCGGCGGGGACGGAGAGAAGTTGAAGGCGGCTAGGGTTTATTGATGGGGAAGAAGAAGAGGAAATGATTAAAGGGGTGTAACTTTTAGTTATATTAAAAGCCCTCTAATGAACTGAGACCGTTGGATCAGATAAACCAACGACTCAGATTCATTGATCCTTGAAACGGTACCGTATTATTTAAATGAAAATTCAATCTTGGCCATTAGATTAATCAAACGAACGGTTTAGATCACATGACACGAAATGATGTCGTTTTATTTAATGAGAAACAAAATCAAGCCCGTTGGATATATAGATTTAACGGTTGAGATCTCTTGTACGCAAACGATGTCGTTTTGGTCTTTGAGGCTAACAGACCGGGTGTAATTTCTTTGGTCCTGGGCGGGTGCTATTTAATTTGGTCTTATTAATTTGTATAATTTGTTTTAGCCCAAATTTTATTGTATTTGTATTTTTGTATTATACTTTTCCTTTGTATTTTTGTATTTCCTTGTTCTTTGTAGTTTTGTATTTTCTTTTTCTCTTTTATTAAATTGTTAAATTAATTAATTTCTATTTTAACACAAAAATGCTATTTTTTGATTTTTTTTAATTTGTTTCCAAAAATGAATTAATACCAAAATTGTAAAATTAAACTCTTAATGCATGTGCATATTTTTGTATTTTTAATATGAATTATCATGCAATTATTTAACACAAAAAATGGCATTAATATCAACAACAATAAAAAAATCATTTTGTTTGTATTTTTTGGGAATAATTTGCTTAGGGCAAAAATCACGTGCTCACAACATGTATGGCAAATTTTGTTGATAGTGGAGAAACATACTACAAAGAAAAGTAAGTACCAGACAGGTTTGTTTAACTAAATTGTCAGGACCCTCCTGGAAAATGGGACTTGGTTGAAATAAGCATAAGAAACAGAAATTAACAATCAAAGGAACTCAAAGAAACACCATCTTTTTCCATTTTATCCCCAAGAAGAAACACCATTTTTCTACCTTTTTACCCCGATTTGAATAGGGTGTTTTCAGGACCCTCCTGGACAATGGGACTAAGCTTTAAGATTTCCAGTAATAACAGGAATTAGGATAAGGAATGATGTAAGGAAATTTAATTTAAACATGTAAGTCGTCGCGCCTAAGGTAAGAGTTGAAAGATTTCAAGACCAACCTGGATAATGGGATATAGTTTTTAAAGTATCACTATTAATATAATTCAATTGACATTCATAATTACACCCAGTTATCGAACTGGGACAGAAAATTTCTTTGTTTTGGCCATTTTTAGAATTCAGGAGCTCGCCTGGAGAACGGAGGCATACCTTTCAAAGTCAAGAAATCAGGAGCCCGCCTGAAAAACAGAGGAGTACCTTTCAAGTTGTTGAAGTCAGGACCCCGCCTGAAGAACAGAGGGAGTACAATTTAAATTTTAGCTTTCGAATTCTTAGTGATATGATGTCCAGTCACCAAACTGGGGCAAAAACTTTTCTTGGTTTTGTCTATTTTGTTGCAATCAGGAGCCCAGCTGGAGAACAGAGGAATACGATTCAAGTTGAAGTCAGGAGCCTGCCTGAAAAACAGAGGAGTACCTTTCAAGTTGTTGAAGTCAGGACCCTGCCTGAAGAACAGAGGGATCAGGAGCCCCCCGGAGAACAGAGGAATACCTATTGAAGTTTTGAAGTCAGGAGACCGCCTGGAAAAAAGAGGAATACATTTCAAGTCAAGAAGTCAGGAGCCCGCCTGGAAAACAGAGGAATAAATTTCAAGTCAAGAAGTCAGGAGCCCGCCTGGAGAATAGAGGAATACATTTCAAGTCAAGAAATCAGGAGCCCGCCTGGAGAACAGAGGAATACATTTCAAGTCAAGAAGTCAGGAGCCCACCTGAAGAACAGAGTAAGAAAATTCAAGAAGTCAGGAGCCCGCTTGGAGAACAGAGGAAGAAAAATCAAGAAGTCAGGAGCCCGCCTGGAGAACAGAGGAAGAAAAATCAAAAAGTCAGGAGCCCTCCTGAAGAACAAAGGAATACAATTAAAGTCAAGAAGTCAAGAGCCCGCCTGGAGAACATACGTAGACGAAGATAATCAAGTAAAGACGTTCAAAGGATCAACAATAGGGTACTCAGCTGAAGAGCTTAGAGATGTCGTTCAAGTAAAGAAGTCGGCACAAGACAACAACAAAAGGATTGTTGTAAGGAAATACAGGGCGACAAGGCAACAACTGTCGTGGAACAAGTTAGAGAATAAGTCTTTGTAATTCATAGACTATAGTTTAGTCTACCTTATTATTTTTCTTTCAGCATGGTGTAATAAGGTGGTCAGCAAGCAACAGTAGCAGCAGTAACAGTGAAACAACAGCTTCATGGTAGTCCCAGCTACCAAAACTTTCCAAACTACATTGACCTGATTCCTTTTTAGCCACAGATATGTAGGAAACCTTTGAAGCAGAGGTTCGGTCAAGTCTTTCAAAAAATGCTTCGCATGAAGTGTTCAAACAGGCAAAAATCGCTCGTATCCGCTCACTTTGTCTTTGCACGAAAACTTTTCGTGTTTACGAGCAAAGAGGCGCAGCTGTGAGCACGTGATTTTTGCCTCATATAAATTACTCCTACAAAATCAAAACAAAAAATTGTCTGTTTTTATTGTGCGCAATTTGGTGGATTTTCGTGATTTTTGTTATTATTTGCATTTGTCTGTGTCTGTGTATTTTATTTAAATTAATAAAAAAATACAAAAAAAATATTGCAATTCTATTTTTTGCAATTTAATAGACATGTTTGAGTTAATCAATAATTAATTATTTTACAACAAGAATTAAAATCATAAAAATATATATTTTTTTTTTGCATTTTTCATTGTTTAATGTCAAAGTTGTGTGAGTTGATATTTAATTATGTGTGATTAATTGTTATTTAAAGTTAATTAGTATTTTTAAGTTAAGTTTGGCTTATAATTTAATTGAGAATCATAAGTATTAATTTTGGAAAAAAATAATTTGAAAAAATAAGAAAGGGAAAGAATAAAAGAGAGAATCGGAGTGGGACAAAATAATTTCAAATTCCAAGCCCAAACGAATACCCATATCCGGTCCAGCCTTTGAACTCAGCCAAACGACACCATTTCAGTGTCAACCAATCTGGACCATTGATCACTTTCGATCCAACGCTGCAAAAGACCTGACCTAACCCGTTTAACTTACCCGGCCCGCCTTCCCCTGAACCGATCCAACACCCCCTATAGCCAAACGACCCCGTTTTAATTAACCAATCAATCAGAGCCGTTGGATTCTATTTATCCAACGGCCCTAATTAATTGGTTAATTCCAATATACAAAACCCCCTAAACCCTTTACCCTTAGAACCCCCCTCTCTTCGTCTCTCTCAAGCTCCCACAGACCAGACCATGAACCACCGTTGACCGCCCGCCGAAAATCGCCCATGGCGGCGGTCAGTCACCAAACCCCACCAAAATTACACCCTGAACTCCCCTCAACCTCCCCATCACCGATCTGCCATTTGTTTCCTTCAAAACCTCGTCTAGCTTCTTGAATATTCAAAAAACCGAACACCGTGTCCGGCGGCAAGTCTCCGATGGCCACCAAATTTACACCCTAGGTCCCCCTCCACCTCCTCTTCCCAAATCCTAGCCCCTCTTCCTTCGAATGTTACTAGAACTCGTCGAATATCAGTTTGAAGTTTCAAACCCTAGCGCTGCCACAGTTTCTCCAGTGGCGGTGCAGCCCTCAAACCAGTCCCAAACTGATACCCCATGACCCCCTTTCTTTCCCTCATTCCAAATCCTCACTCAGGTTCCTTCAAACATCATTGTGGCTCATCGAATTTCAAATCAAAAGGTTGAGCCCTAAGAGCCTAAAGACATGGTCATTCATGCCAATCATTTCGGGTCATTTTAGTATGGTTTTGGGCATAAAATAATGACACTCATCTGTTCTTCAAACAAGAGCAAACTTTTGCCACTATTTTGGGTTCAAACCAGTGATCCGGTTCGGATTTCAAGTTTAGCCGGTATGTTCTCCTTATTATTTCTATTCGTCTTAGTGTTCGTTCTACCTCTGCCTCTTCCTCTTTCCTTCTACTTGTATTTGATTGGTTCATTTTCTGGCTGAAGTTACGATTAGCTTCGAACCAAATTTCATTGCTTTAGGTTAGTTTATCTATTCATATTTCTGTTAATATTAGTGTTCCTGTACAATTTAGTTAGTTCTGTTTGTTCTTGTTTTCTTATTTTAGGTATGTTGATTAACCTCTATATTTAATTGTTAATGTTCGCACCTACCATATGAATCATTAGACTTCTAGTTTTTTCTCATTTTTAGAGTTTAATTAAATTAGTTAACTTGTGTTTAATGGTGTTTGTCTTAAAATCAACATGTTAGTATTTTTGTGGTGTTTTAGCTCCCTCACAAAAGTAATCGCGTTAATTGTTTTAGAGGTCGAATAGCAAATGATGTTGTTCATTGACTATTTCTTGCTAAATGCTAGTTCTGATAACCTAATGAGTCTGTTTTATTGCTTGTCATCGTTTACTAGAATTTAGAACTTTAGGGGATAATCAGAAGGGTAATACCATAATCAGGAGGAAATTTGGGTAGTCTGGACTTAGGAGGATACATCAATAACTGAATATAGGGGGGATGGCTGCTAATAGTTTAAGGTTTTAATTAATACTTAAAGGCTGCTAATAAGTTTAGGAGGCACAATAAGATATAGTAGTGAATAAGCACTAAGTTAGTGATATTGAAAAGATAATAGACAACTAATAATGGAGACTGCACTCATGCTGATTTTAAGGGACTGAATTAGGCACTATTGATTAAATCAAAAGGCACTAGGATAATGGGGTAATTGAAAATTAAAAAGATAAGATTGATAGTGATAAGTGAACTAATTGTAGGCCTATTTAGAGGCTGTAAATCAGTCAGAATGATTTTGGAAGGAGACATTCTAAAAATTAATAGGACACATATACACATAGAGATGGACACAATCTGAAAGAGAGACACATATACAGAGAGGAAAAGAGATAGACAAGAGAGAATCTAAAAATATTGAGAGCAATAGGAGGAAGTTTTAAGCAATATCAAGCTGAAAAATAGAGATATACAAGTGAGAGTTGAAAGAGAGATTTCCAAAAGCTAAAATTCTGATAATCTAAGTGACTGAAGTTTTTGCACTGTTTCATTGAATTCTGATTTCTTTTCTTTGATTTCTGGAGTTTTCTTTCATTTTCTGAAACTCTCTGCAATTCATTTGGTATTGAAATGGTTCGAGTTTAGTGATTTGAAAGTTTGGTTCGAGGTTTTGGTCGAATTCAGTTGATTGTTGCAACTTATTTCTTGGTTTGAATCTGGACTTTCGTTGTTGTCTCTGCTGTTGACACCTGTTCTCGCTACTGCTTACTGTTGATCTTATTACTTCTCTTTTATTTTGCCTTCCAGGTATTTCTTGGATCTCTTTAGCCTATGAAGTACAAGATGTGAAGTTTTTTAATTAAGATGCAATTCAAGACCATTAATGGTCAATTACTAATATTTCATATGTGTAGTTTTGTGTCATCTTAGTTTCTTTGAGTCTGTTTAATTATCCAGTCATGGTTGGCTTGAAATCTGATTTTTAAATCTAGACGGACATTCTAGTTAGTATGTTGGTGTGTTAAATAATCTTAAATTGTGTTCTTATGGAGATTAATTGGATATTTGCAATAGGGGTTAATTGAGATGAATAGCCTGATTTTTATTAGTTTGGAATTGGACTTTATTCAGTTTTGGTCGAAGATTGGTATGATTTTAGCGTTACTTTCCATTTAAATTTGTGATAAAAAAATATGTTTCTACTCTTTCATTTTTTGGGTTTTGGGGGTTGCGAAGATGGAGTGAGTTCTATTGAGTCAAAATGCTGAAGTCAATGAAGGTGTTTTTGCATGCGGACTTGAAAACTTAAGAAGAATTTAATTTTATGATAAAAAAATATGTTTCTACTCTTTCATTTTTTGGGTTTTGGGGGTTGCGAAGATGGAGTGAGTTCTATTGAGTCAAAATGCTGAAGTCAATAAAGGTGTTTTTGCATGCGGAGTTGAAAACTTAAGAAGAATTTAATTTTATGATAAAAAAATATGTTTCTACTCTTTCATTTTTTGGGTTTTGGGGGTTGCGAAGATGGAGTGAGTTCTATTGAGTCAAAATGCTGAAGTCAATGAAGGTGTTTTTGCATGCGGAGTTGAAAACTTAAGAAGAATGGAGTAAACAATTAAAGTGTTAGAAAATAAAAGTGGGTAATGGATGTCGAGTATTTCCCTGAATAGACCTTCTGCTTTTCTTTGCACTCAATTTTCTTTTCTTTGGTTAGTAAAATTAGATGGTCCTGTGCCAAAAATTTTCAATTTTTTTAGATCAAATATGGTACTAGTTAGTATTTTTTTAGCTGGTTGTTTGTACATATGAGTTGATTATTTTTAGTGAAGAGCCGCAATTTATTTTAAGCTAACATTTCTGAAATGATGCAAAATTTGTATGAGAGTACAAGGTTAGATAAATAAATTAGATAACGTGAGTTTCTATAACCAATGGTTTTGTTCACAATGCAAGGTTATAAAATCGTAGATTTGGTGATGTACTGAATTATCTTTAGTTATTTATAGCATGTCTTTCCAGTTAGTTTTTGGATAAAACATGGGTGTACATTTTATGTGATCCGGTTCTAATTTCCCAGAAGGTTAAATAGAACGTGTTGTGAGCCGCCGGTGCATTTCATGTGACGCGATCCGAAGACATGTTTTAAATGACGTTCAGTATTCTTTAAAAATACATAAAAGTGGTTAAAAGTTAAAATTTGCATATAGGTTCAAAATGTATTAAAATCAGATAATTAAGCCGAATATAATAGTTGTGCGACCGTGCTAGAACCACGGAACCCGGGAATGCCTAACACCTTCTCCCGGGTTAACAGAATTCCTTATTCGGATTTCTGGTTCGCGGACTGTAATACAGAGGCAACCTTTTCCTCGATTCGGGATTTGAACCGGCGACTTGGGACAACATAATTATCCAAAGTGGCGACTCTGATTTTAAGAAAAATGAATCTCGTTTCGATTGTCCTTTAATTGAAAAAACTCCCTTTATTATACCCTTTTACGGGGTGTTGTAGGTAAAAGGAGGTGTGACAAGCTCCAAACAAATTTAATACGTACATTAAGGTACGAAGGCTTCTTCTTCCACAACAACGAAAGCACTTTTTGACTCTTTCATATACTAGGGGATTTCACTTGGAAAAGAAAATGTTCCATACTAACGGATTCGGGTCCATAACCATGGGTTCCAATGCACGAGATCTTGTAGCACTTACCAATGAGGTCCTATCGATTAGTATTACACAGAAGAAATCAATTATAGACACTAATACAATTAGATCCGCTCTTCATAGACAAACTTGGGATTTGCGATCCCAGGTAAGATCGGTTCAGGATCATGGGATCCTTTTCTATCAGATAGGAAGGGCGATAGTACAAAATGTACTTCTAAGTGATTGCCCCATAGATCCTATATCTAGTTCATGTCCTATTAAAAGTAGAAGGCGCTCTGGTGGGATCTTCACGGACAGAAAAAGATTGCAGTCAGTTTGATAATGATCGAGTGACATTGCTTCTTCGGCCTGAACCGAGGAATCCCTTAGATATAATGCAAAACGACTCTTGTTCTATCCTTGATCAGAGATTTCTCTATGATCAATGTAATTCATCTTTTAACATTAATTAACAATGATATTAATAATTTAAAATAAATCATAAGCTAATGTAATTATTAATTTACAAGCTAATTACTACTAAACCACTTTTACGTAGTTAAGTATCAATTAATAGTCTAATCAATCACTAATATTACTTAAGGATATCACTAATGCACTTCTATTTAGTGTAGTTATCATTTTATAAACTAAACAATGAGTAATATTTCTTAAGAATACTGCTAATACACTTCTACTTATAAGTAGAATTTTCAGTGTATATGCTAATCAATCACTAATTTTTCTTACTGGTATTACTAATACACATATACTTAGTGTAATTTCCAATTTATAAGCTAATAAATCATTAATAGTTCTTAAGAATACTATTCATACACTTCTACTTAATTGGTCTAATTATTAATACATGGGCAAATCAATCATCAATAGTACTTAAGGATACCACTAATACGCATCTACTTTTTGTAGTTATCCATTTATAAGTGTGGGCACGTGATTTTTTCCCTATGTGAATTACTCTCAGTAAATTCAAAATAAAATAATTTTTCTCTTGTGTGCAATTTTGTAAATTTTCACGATATTTTCAGTTATTATTTGTATTTGTGTGTGCATGTTTATTTGTTAAAGTGATAAAAAAAATACAAAAATATGTTGCAATTGCATTTAGGATTTAATTTTACAATTCTTGAGTTAAGTAGTAAATTACTTATTGTACAAAAATAAAAAATCACAAAAATAACGTATGTTGCATTTTAAGTGTTTAATGTCAAAAATGTCTGATTTCTTTTTATTTAGTATTTAATTACTTGTGATAGGTATTATTTAAAGTTGATTAATATTTTTAAGTTAATTTGGTTTATAATTTAATTTAGGATTATTAGTATTAATTTTGGGAAAGTAATTTGAAATAAATAGGAAAAGGAAAGAATAAAAGAGCAAATCGGAATTGGGCCAATTTTAAATTAATTCTCCAGCCCAAACATTCAAAACCTGGTTAAAACCAGTCCAAACTAGCCCTTATACCTGGTCCAAAACTTCAGTCTAGGAGACATTCGAAATGACGTAGTATGATGAGAATACTACGTCGTTTCAATGTTAATTATCCAATCAAAGTTCAGCCATTGGTCCATTCCCCATCCAACGGTCCACAGCCTCGCCCGTAACCCTTACCCGTCCCCCTATCCAATCAAACGAGGATCGACCCAATCTCTGAGGTGCATAAACGACACCGTTCAGATTAAGTGGTTGATCTAGGCCCAGTTGATCTAATGGCCTGAATTCAATCTGTCACACCTCCTTTTTCCTAATACACCCCGGGAGGGCATAACAAAGGGAGTTTTTCCAATTAAAGGACAATCGAAATGGGATTTATTTATTTAAAGAATTCAAAATCGCCACTTGGGAGATTTATGGTGTCCCATGTCACTGGTTCAAATCCCGAATCGAGGAAAAGAATGACTCTGTTTAACAGTTCGCGCACTAGAAATTCGAGTAAGGAATTCTGTTAACCTGGGATAAGGTGTTAGGTATTCCCGAGTTCCGTGGTTCTAGCACGGTCGCTCAACTGTCATATTCGGCTTAAATTATTTGATTTTAATTAATTATGAACCTATGTGTAAATTTTAACTTTTGACCGCTTTTATTTAATTATTTTTTAAGAAATATTGCAACGCTATTTAAAATGTGTTTCGGGCCACGTCACATACATGCACCCCTAGCCCATAATACATTTTATCTAACGTTGACATTTGGATTTGGGTCACATAAATGTGCACCCGAGTTTAGGAATGTACATTATTAAATAACGCACCTAAAGCAATTACGCATTTTGAACTTCGCGAGGGCCATGAAAATATACTAAATGGCACGCCTCGAATTCTAAGAATTTAAGTATTAATTAAGTGAAGGCCGTGCATTTGTCATTTTTATTTGGCACAACGCACCTCAATTCCAATTTTATTTTTTAAAAGAAATCAAACTACATTTGGAGAGTCATAACTATTTATGTCTAATATGGCTCACTTTGATCTATTTGTGAAGAGTCTATTAAGGAACTCAAAAGGTGTTTTAGGTTAAAGTTTGAGCTCAAGAAAACGGGATAAGTGAACAAGGGACCACTTCTCCTTTACAACTGAGCCTAATAATGCACAGTAGAAAGTGAACCATTGATTTAAAAAAGGATTTGGGTCAACCCTCAATAGTAGGCCCAATTCAAGAACGTTCCAGCTGAAACTGAGGACCCAGGATCGAATCCCTGTAGGAACCAATTATTAACAAAGCATATCACTGGTTTTTAAAAAAAAAAGTAAAGTTCAATTTTTACAATTAAACTATGTGAAACTTCAAAGCTTTAAACCTCAAATTAATCTTAAATACTGTAATGGAGTTTAACTTCAACAAATCTTGGAAAATTGCACTTAAACTGCCGAAGAATCAAACTACTAATTAATAGTTATTTAAATATTAATTGGACTTAAACTAACGACTATCTCAAACCGTTTTCCAAGTTTAAACACATTCACATATTAATCAATGAAATGCTGTGAGTCTACAACCATTGGACCCCTAATTGGAAAATCATGTTTCATTTGCCATTTTTTTCAAACTTAAATTGATTGACTCATCCTATCAACCAAAACATACTCATATGGCTTTCAACAACATATCAAACAACATCATTTCATCTTTAACCTATTTAAGAGTATTTCATACACAAAACTATTATCAAACTACTTAAATCCACGTTAATTACATGAGAAAATTGCTTAAAGTAGGCTAATACGAAGTGTCTCGTGCTCAGCTGCTAAAATAGATTGCCAAAACTTGACCTAAAAAAGTAAAATATTCTATTTATACTACACAGGAAAAACCGGATAAAAATACCGCTGAGGGTCTGGCGCGGACCGCATAGAAATGACATGTGACCGCGTAGGGCAAATGGTCTTCAGATCTGTGCTTCTGAACTTGGGGATGCGGACCGTATAGAAATGTCACGCGGCGGCATTCATTGAGTCATGCGGACCGCATGGAAAGGGTGCGCGGCCGCACAGTAGAATTTGTCCCATATTTGACTCTCTGAACTTTTACCCACGCGGACCGCACTGCTTATGTGTGCGGCCGCGTGGGACTTTGCCTTGAATTGCTGAGCCTCTGATCACTCATCAGTGCGGACCGCGTGGAAATGGATGCGGTCCGCATGGATCTTCCTCACTTTTGATGGTTCTCTGAACTTTTCTGCGCAGCTGCGTGGCAAAACAGTGCGGACCACACAAGTCAAGCTTGAACTTGGCAGCTTTCAGAACTTTCCTGCGCGACCGCACATCAAAACAGTACGGTCCGCGTAGTTCACCTATTTCCCACTTTCAATCATCTTTTGACGCTTGGCAAATTTCACTCCTTTTTGAGCCGATTTGTGATATTTATCATCTAGTCGCTCAAACCTGCAATCAAGCACAACTTGTAAGCAATTCAGGACTAATCTAGAGCAATTTATGCACAAAGCTCAGGTAAGAAGGTATATAAAATATGTAAAGTTCATAGTTATCAACTCGCCCAAACTTTAACCTTTGCTTGTCCTCAAGCAATTAAAATGAGACCTACCACTGAATGGAAAACATCCAAGTAATTTCCGTTTGTCCTAAAGTAACCTCAACAAGCATCAATTGGGACTAACAATTGCCCTCAAAGCGAATGCATCATTAACACATTTAAAACTTCACAGAAACACAACACCAGCAAATGACCAAAATAAGCTGATAGAATCCCAAAAATTGCTCGAAATCAAATAGAAACACCTCTGAACCTTCTAGTTACCGGAACTGAACTATGAAAGCTTGAAATCAAACTGAAAGTTCCAATGGAATAGTCTGTTTCTTTTTGTTGGTTTTTCTCTAAGATTTTCTATTGTTTTTCAATTTTTGAATGTTTGAATTTCAAAACTAGATCTGAAACTTAGGGAGAGCTTTTGGGGGAATTTTGGGCTCCCCAAAACTTCTTATTCAAGGAAAGGGTATGCCCTTTTATAAGTAGAGATGGGGCCTTATCAGATTTTCTTTTTAGACCCTGAAGTTATGACTTCTTTTCCAAGCTTTTCATTTCAGTCCTTGATGAGTTTTCAATTAACACCCTAGCTATTAACTTAGGTGTCAAGTTATCACACTTATTTCCTTTTAATTAACACTTTCAACCCCATCTAGAAACTCCTAGAAGATCCTTCCTCAAACCACCAACACCATTCACACGGCTATAACCAATCAATTAAGCTAATCCTAAGAACTAAATGCACTAATAAATTACCCAAAACATTGATTAAACCAAACTGGACCAATCTTAAGCTAACTAAAACTAACCAATCAAACATTAATAAAAAATCAAGCAACTCTTAAACAGAATCATTAAGCTAAAAACAATTGAATAAAAGAAACAAACATTGAACCAAAAATATAAACAGACTCAAATTGTTATCAAATTGGATTATCAATCATGTAGCAATTTGATTAAACAAATAAAACATGAATCAAACCATTTAAGAAGTAAAATTAAAAGATAATAAAAGAGAAGTTCACTGATTCAGATTCAAAATTAAGCACCATTCAATGAGATTTGAATGTCGTTGATCTTGAATTCATTACGAGGGAACCCAAGGAACCATATGGCATTGATTTGGTAGGAATTGGAGCAGTTAGGGTTTTGGCCGAAAAACCTTCAATTTAATATTCGAGGCGTTTTATTCATATTCGAGAGAAGGGACTTAGTTATTTGAGATGAGAAGGCTGAGGAGAATCTACGGTGTTAATTTAGCGGCCATTGGCGTAACTGGCGTCGTGGCCGAAAAAGCTTTGGGGGAAGATTTGACGAGCTAGGCCGGGGTTTGAAGGAAACGAGTAGTGGATTCATGATGAGGGAGAAGAGGGGGTCTTGTGGTGTTATTTTGGGGTGGTTTGGGAGGAGTGGCATTTGCCAGTGGCGGCGGCTCCGGCGGAGGGTACAGAGATGAGTACGAGGAAGACGGGCCATGTTTTAGGGATTTTGGAAGATGTTTGGGCAGTTTTATTTAATATAGAGATAGAGCCTGGGCCGTTAGATCATGAAGATGGACGACTGGGGTTACATGATGCCAAACGATGTCGTTTCGTTTAATGAAGGTGGGGCAGGTCGGGTTGGGGCATTGGGGTAGGGCTGTCCTGGGGTTGAATTGGATTGGGCTGGGGAAATAATTAGAGGGAAGCCCAATTTCGAGCAGCCCCCAATCCTTCTTTATATTTTTTATTTTTCCTTTCAATTTGTTTTCCTTTTCATTTTGTATTTAAATATCTCTTTTTTTTAAATGACAAATAGAAAATCATAGATCAAATTAACACTAAAATCATTATTTAGTATCCAAAAATAACTAATTTCTAAAATTCCACAAATTAAAAATAAAAGTGCACAAAGTCATTTTTTGTCATTTTCTTTATATGTAAACAATTTTACACTACTAACTAACACTGAAAATATGAAATTAAATCCCACACAAATGCCACATGTATTTTTGTATTTTTATATGATTTAAAATGCGCAAGTAAAAAATGCAACAATTACCAAAAAATACCACAAAATTCACAAGAAATTGTAAAATCATAAATAAATTATTTTGTTTGATTTTTTTGGGAATTATTTGCTTAGGGCAAAAATCACGTGCTCACAGCTGCCCCTCTTTGCTCGGAAACACGAAGAGTTTTCGTGCAAAGATAAGTGAGCGGAAACGAGCGATTTTTGCCCGTTCGCATATTTCGTGTGAAGCATTTTTGAAAGATCTGACCGAACCCTGCTTCAGAGGTTGCCTACATATCCTGGGCTAAATAAGAATCAGGTCAGTGTAGTTCGGTAGTGTCTGGTAGCTGGGACTACCAGGAGCTGTGATCTCATTGCTGTTGCTGCAGCTACTGCTCGCTGACCTCCTTATTACACCGTGGTAAAACAAAAGAAGCTAGCCTAAGCTATGATCTATGAGTTACAAAAGATCCTATCTATGTCCTCAAACTTGCTCTTGTATTGCCTTGACCTTGTATCTTGTATTCATCTGAGGGGATTCTTGTTGTTGCCTTGAATTATGATTGGCGATATTTTGCCCTTCCTCCGAGTGATGCTTGACTGCTACAGTTTGAAATATGTGCCTCTATTCTTCAGGCGGGATCCTGGTTGCTGACGCTCGAAAAGTATTCCCATGTTCTCCAGGTGGGCTCCTGACTGTGATGCTTGAAAAGTATTCCCTTGTTCTCCAGGTGGGCTCCTGACGACGATGCTTGAAAAGTATTCCCTTGTTCTCCAGGTGGGCTCCTGACGACGATGCTTGAAAAGTATTCCCTTGTTCTCCAGGTGGGCTCCTGACGACGATGCTTGAAAAGTATTCCCTTGTTCTCCAGGTGGGCTCCTGACGACGATGCTTGAAAAGTATTCCCTTGTTCTCCAGGTGGGCTCCTGACGACGATGCTTGAAAAGTATTCCCTTGTTCTCCAGGTGGGCTCCTGACGACGATGCTTGAAAAGTATTCCCTTGTTCTCCAGGTGGGCTCCTGACGACGATGCTTGAAAAGTATTCCCTTGTTCTCCAGGTGGGCTCCTGACGACGATGCTTGAAAAGTATTCCCTTGTTCTCCAGGTGGGCTCCTGACGACGATGCTTGAAAAGTATTCCCTTGTTCTCCAGGTGGGCTCCTGACGACGATGCTTGAAAAGTATTCCCTTGTTCTCCAGGTGGGCTCCTGACGACGATGCTTGAAAAGTATTCCCTTGTTCTCCAGGTGGGCTCCTGACGACGATGCTTGAAAAGTATTCCCTTGTTCTCCAGGTGGGCTCCTGACGACGATGCTTGAAAAGTATTCCCTTGTTCTCCAGGTGGGCTCCTGACGACGATGCTTGAAAAGTATTCCCTTGTTCTCCAGGTGGGCTCCTAACGGCGGTGCTTGGAAAGTATTCCCTTATTCTCCAGGTGAGCTTCTGACTGTGATGCTTGAAAAGTATTCCCTTTGTTCTCCAGGTGGGCTCCAGATTACAACAAAATGAACGAACAAAGAAAATTTTCTGCCCCAGTTTGGTGGTTGGGCAGACTTGTGAGTTGTTACCTAAGATATCGATACGATGGTGAGAGTAGAACTAAAGACTTGATTTGACATGGCCATCCCTTGTGAGTAAAACTATTTGACTAAGATTTTTATCCTAGGAGAAAATTCATCAGACTAGGTTTGCCATCTGAGGAGAAAGATTCATCAGACTAAATCCATTTTTGGTTATCTTAGGCGAGAGATTCATCAGACTAAGATTTTGACTCTAGGAGAAAATTCACCAGACTAGGTCCATTTTTTATTATGTTAGGAGAAGGTTTCATCAGACTAAGATTTGGACTCTAGGAGAAGATTCATCAGACTAGGTCTATTTTGGTTATCTTAGGAGAGAGTTTCATCAGACTAAGATTTGGACTCTAGGAGAAGATTCATCAGACTAGGTCTATTTTGGTTATCTTAGGAGAGAGTTTCATCAGACTAAGATTTGGATCCTAGGAGAAGAGTCATCAGACTAGGTTTACTATCTCAGGAAAAAGATTCATCAGACTAAGATTTAGACTCTAGGGGAAGATTCATCAGACTAGGTCTATTTTGGTTATCTTAGGATAGAGTTTCATCAGACTAAGATTTGGATCTTAGGAGAAGAGTCATCAGACTAGGTTTACTATCTCAGGAGAAAGATTCATTAGACTAAGATTTAGACTCTAGGAGAAGATTCATCGGACTAGGTCTATTTTGGTTATCTTAGGAGAGAGTTTCATCAATTGACACTAGGAGAAAATTCACCAGACTAGGGTGTTTTGCTATCTTAGGAGAAAGATTCATCAGACTAAGATTTTGACTCTAGGAGAAGATTCATCAGACTAGGTCTTTTGTTATCTTGGGAGAAAGATTCATCATACTAAGATTTGGATCCTAGTAGAAGAGTCATCAGACTAGGTCCATTTTTGGTTATCTTATGTGACGACCCGACCCGTCGCCTCAAGTATTACCTCCCTGTTTCCCCCTTATTGTGTTGCTTTATGTTCCATCGTCGGTATTGGGTGCGTTAGAATTTAATTGAAGTAATTTTGATAAGAAATGAGACACTTAGTCTCTTTTAAGAAGACTTAAGTTGGAAAAGTCAACCGGATGTTGACTTATGCGTTAGGGGGCTCGGACTTGAATTTCGATGGTTCGGTTAGCTCCGGAAGATGATTGAAGGCTTAGGAGCGCAATCGGAAGTAAGTTTGGAGGTCCGGTGAAGAAGTTAGCCTATATTGGCGAAGTTGGAAATTTGGCGAATTCCGATTGACAGGTGA
>MU713696.1:92651-129886 GCA_026770625.1 Nicotiana glauca | reverse complement strand
TTATTACCACTGAGTTGGAAGTACTCACTCTACTCCCTGCACCTCGCGTGCAGTTGCAGGTATTGATCACCCGGTATGGGGTTGTTAGCAGATTGAAGGTATTTCTATTGTAGCTGAGCAAGGTGACCGCCAGCGTTCGCGGCACCGGACTTCATCTTGAACTTCAGATTTCATTTTTATATATAGTTGACTCTGTAGTTGTGTTCCTACATCGTAGATGCTCGTGACTTGTGACACCCCGGTCGGGCTGAGTTGGGTTGTATATATATATAGTTAATCAACGTCATTTAAGCTGCATTTTTTGTTCGTTATGTTTAAGAATTGTTAGAAAGGCGATTTGGGTTAGTTGGCTGACCTTGTCTTCACGAGAGGCGCCATCACGACCAGGTTTGAAAATTTGGGTCGTGACATCTTAGGAGAAGGATTCGCCAGACTAAGATTTGGACTCTAGTAGAAGATTCGTCAAACTTGGTCTTGTGTTATCTTAGGAGAAAGATTCGTCAGACTACGATTTCGACTCTAGGAGAAGATTCATCAGACTAGGACTTTTGTTATCTTAGGAGAAAGATTCATCAGACTAAGATTTTGACTCTAGGAGAAGGTTCGAGAAACTTCCCTTTGTCGGCTTCCCTCTTCTTCCTTTTCTTTTCCTTTCTTTTCTTTTTCTTCTCTTGTTGTTGAACTAACTTTCTTGTACTGCTTTTGTTCCTGTTTCAAACAAAGAAAACTTGTGAGTTTAAAATGTGGTGGTTGGTTTATGGCCTTGAACTTTGAAGGTGGCCTGACATTCTCCATTTGTTGCATTGCATGAATGGTCATCTCCCCAATCCTCATGTCTCATATGAATCTCGCAGCATGTCCATTGCCCCTGCTTTGTGTATATGATGTTCTTTCTTGACCATTGGCTTTGGCCTTGAGTTTATTGTTCCTTCACTTGTCACGATAACTGATTCCCACTCGAAGATCTTGCTTGTTTATTGACTAACTACTTTCTTTGCTACCCTTGACACGAAGAATACCTTTGATCCGTTCACCAAAACACCCTCCATCTGTTGCGTGGTTCCTAAATCAAACCCTTGTATTTCACACGAATCCCAAAGCATGTTGATTGTGGCCAACTCATTTTGCCTGCTATTTTCTCCTAGCTTGACGCCTTTATATGCTTACCAGGTCCCCTTTTTTTTTTAATTGGAAAGCTTGGTGGCAGATTTTGAAGTCATTTCTCACTTGTTTTGAACAATAGACCCAGGAAGAGGGAGTAAAACAAGGTAGGAGGAATAGAGTAAAGGATAATGGAAAGAGATGATTCCTAACAAGAAACCTAATAGAGTTGCCAACCATCAGATGTGGATACCGAATTTAGCGACCCTGACATGCACCTGCAGCCTATTCTGTTTAGAAAATCTAATGTCCAGCTCTTGTTGTACCTTTTGCCGTGAAGCTGGGCTTCAATGCTCCGCTTGCCCGATCTGATTCACAATCCTTATTCAACTTGTAGTGCCCGAAGGATTTTCACCATCAAGCCACTCTCATTTTGATTTTTCTCTCAACTCATCGTCGCCTTATGGTACCCGTGAAGGTTTTCACCAATAAGACTCTCTCATTTTGATTTCCCTCATCTTTCATCGCCTTAGGAGCACCCGTGGGGGTTCTCATCAACAAGACTTTCTCATTCTTCATTTCCTTCGTTTGGACCGGAGTGTTGCCCCTGATATGATTCACCTCTGCTCGCTTGACTCGGCATTTCTTGAAGACTAATCGGAAGGTCTTTCTTTGGACCGTAATGCAGGCTTTTGGATGGGGATAGAAAGAAGGGTATCAAAGGCTCAAAACAATTCAACATGGGTTCAAAATTACAACTTTCGGAATCAGATTTCCCACGACAACCACAACTTCTGCCTCAGTTTCTTTCTTGGGGACTTTTGGATTTTATTTTGGTGTGACTGAACCTCAGAGAGGCTGCCTACGTACCCTTTCGGGATTAAGTCAAATGTAGTTCAGGCGACTACTTTGATTGTTGCGATCTTTCTTTCACTTTTCTTTTCCTTTCTTTTCATTCTTTTCTTTTCTCTTCTTTTCTTTTCTTTTTTTTTTCTTTTTGCTTTTCTTTTCTTTTCTCTTCTTTTCTTTTCTTTCTTTTTCTTTTCTCTTTTTTTCTCTTCTTTTTATTTTTCACTGTTTTTCTCTTGTTTCTCCACTTACTTTCCCCGCTCAGGCTTATGAGTTTTATTGGTGATTCCGAAAGAGGGGTATGCAAGAAAATAACCGAGGCTCAAAGGGGTAACAAAGGATAAAGTGTTTGGATAGAAGAATAAAATGCCTTCGTCATTCCAATCTCCAAAATATGCCAAGTACAAACTACACAATTAAACAAGCTGAGGAAATCACACATAACACCTTTTGATTGATTCACATATTTGCCTTCTGTCTTTGTCAATTACCTAGCACCATTGGACAACAATCTCGGTACCGCGAACGGTCCCGGTAGACTTAGGGCAATCTTGCCTTTGGCTTCAAGCCGATGTGGCATGATGCATTTCAACAGTATTTCTTTATGTTCTATCGGTTCCCAGTTTCACACAATTTGGGCTCGAAGTGATCTCAAAATGCCCTTACTTATTTCCCTCGAATGTCCTTACATCTTCAACATTGTTTCATTGCTTCATTACTAAACTGACTTTTAAAACAGGCTGAGAATTATGCGTGCATGTCGTGTCACAAGAACCAGCATGAAAAGAATTGTAAAAGGAGAAGGGAACTAAAAATGACCAGAAATGACAGGAAATAGAGAATTTCATTATACTGACGGTGAAAGGGTCGAAACAACAAAACAAGCAAACTAGACTAGTTACAACCTTTGAACAAACCTAGACAGCACTAACAAGCTATTATGACTAGACAAACAAAACAAAGTGAAAGGATAGAAGGGTTTGGATTACAAGACCGTATCCGGATTACGACCCTAAAAATAACCCGGACAACAGAAATGAAAATAAAATAAACCACCAAAGCTCCACTCTAGTTAACCAGGAGATGGAGCATCTTTCCAATTACCGAACTCGACATATTAGCCACTGGATTGCCCATCAAAATTGCTGGGGCCTTCATTCATCGAGTTTCCGAGAGGATTCTCATACTCCCCGTCGCCATGGATATTCCCCACAAAATGTGCACCATCATGTGCAGGTAAAGGATTTTGTGCAATTTTCGGGGTGGCACTGTCCTGGATCGCAATTACCCCTTCCTAGATCATTCTTTCTATCTCTCTTTTCAAATCCCGGCAACTTTCGACACCGTGCCCTTGGGCATTGGAATGGTATTCACACCTCTTAGAAGGGTCAAAGCTTCTTGCACGCTTGTCCACATGATTCGGAGGAACCGGTGCAATCAGGTTATAATGCTTCAGTTTCTCAAACAAGCCTGCATATGACTCTCCGATGGGGGTGAAAGTTTCTTACTTCTATGCCCTCTCTTGCTTGAAATTTTGGTTGGCCTGCAAACCCGCTCCAGGGGGATTCTTGTAGGCTCTTGGAGGTGGGTAGGTGTTTTGAGTTGGGTAAGTATTTTGTGGGATGGGTGCGCGCCATTGCGTATGGGTAGGATGTTAAGGATATGTATGGGCATGGTGGACAAAAAAGTAAGGATCACGTGGTGGGTAATAATGCTGTGGATTGTGGGGACGGGGTCGAGGTTGAGGGTAATAGGGAGATGGGCCCCTGGACCAAGTTCTCGAGTTAACTACCGCCACATCTTCTTTTTTTTTCTTTCCCAGTACCCTTCCGCTCTGGATAGCCTGAGTAGTTGCCTTGATTGCCAAATAGCTCATGATTTTGTCGGATTTGAGCCCCTCTTCAACCATACTTCCCATTTTCACTACCTCGTTAAAAGATTTTCCCACTGCTGACACTAGCTGACCATAGTAGGTAGGCTCCAAAGCCTGCAGAAAATAATCGACCATTTCGCCTTCCTTCATTGGAGGATCGACCCTTGCAGCCTGTTCCCTCCATCGAAATTCGTACTCTCTAAAGCTTTCTCCGGGCTTCTTCTCAATTTTGGTCAATGAGAGTCGATCGGGGATAATCTCGAGGTTGTATTGAAAGTGGCCTGCAAATGCTTGGACCAAATCGTCCCATGTGTACCATCGGGCATGATCTTGTCGCGTGTAACATTCCAAAGCAGCATCACTGAGACTTTGACTAAAGTACGCCATTAACAACTCATCCCGTCCTCCGACTCCTCTCATCTTACTGCAGAATCCCCTCAGGTGGGCCACCGAGTCACCATGCCCGTCATACAGATCGAATTTTTGGCAGTTTGAACCCTGCAGGTAACTGCACATCCGGGAATAGACACAAATCTTTATAGGCCACACTGACTTGGTCACCCAACCCTTTCATGTTCCTGAAGGACTGCTCCAGGCTTTTTACCTTTTGAATCATCTCTTCCTGCTCCGGGTTGTTAAGCGGCTTTTCAGTTTCCACCGGGAGCTCGAAATGAGGGGTGTAAGAATATGGCTCAGGAGCTTTAAAAGTAGGCTCAGGAGGGTAGTACTGGCTGTCATGAGTTTGAAACAATGGCTCACTAGAAGATCTTTGCAGTGTGGCAAGTGGTGGCGCCACAAAGACAGGGGTGATTGGTGGAGGAGGGTTTTGTTTGGGTGGTGGAGCTTGGGGGGGATAGGAGGTGGTGTTATAACTCTGTTGGTAGAAAGGGAAAGCTGGAGATGAATTCACAGTAGGAGGCTCCTGAGACTGAGTCAAAGGTGGGATATATGCTGGTTTGGCGGGGTAAACTGGCGCCGGCTGACCCTTAGCCCAGGCCTGATGCATCTCGGCCATCTGATGCCTCAACTTATACATCTCTTCCCTTATTGCTTTGACATCCACCACTTCTACCTCTTTTGACGGGTCCACTATAATGGCATCTGATTCTTGGCCTGTCATATTCAGTTTGTTGTTTGCCCGGGTGTTGTAAGAATGGGTTGCTAGGATGCCAACTGCCTTTTGTTCTCGTGTTGTAAAGAGCAGTTACCACTTTAAAACCACAAACCAACCACCTTTCTGGAATGACATGACAAAAATGAAACATCACGTTAGCGTTAGGGCATTTAACATATTGGCAACAGCTTTTGATCGGGCGCATGCGTCATCCCGGCTTTTTCCTTATTTCCAATTGCAAACTTTCTCTTCATTTGTGTTTCTTCTTTTTTTTTCTTCTTTTCACTCTTGCATTTGTCTTCTCTTGTTTCTATTTTCTTCCTTTCTTGATTTTTCTTTTCTTTCTTTCTTGTTTTTCCGCTATTTTCCTTCTTTTTTTTTGCCCTTTTGTGGTTTTTCCTCTCTTTTTCCTTTTTTTTTCTTTTTCTTTTGGTTATGGTCGAATACTATGTAGATTGCCTACGTATCATGACCCCGCATGAATCAGACCAAGTGTAGTTCTTGAGAATAAGTGCAAAATTAAATGTAAAAAATACAGAAACAATTTTTTGGAAATTTTCAAATTTTCATTAATAAGTACTGCGATTACAAAAACTACTAAACTATTTGTTTTTCTTTTTTTTTTTGGTTTGAAAAAGGAAAGTACAAAACAGACTCAAAAACACAATACAGACTTGACTAATCCAGGAGTACATCAACGCTTCAAATCCTGGGGTCCACGGGGCATCACTCGGCATCGCCATGGGCCTGCGCAAGACTGAGAAGATTTCAATATCAACTGTAAGCTATTTAAAGAAAACTAGCCATGTAATGGCTTTTTTTTTACTTTTAAAAAAAATGACAAATGGCTATCCTTCAAAAATATTTATTGTAAGAAAACAAAGACTCAGTTTTGCAAATACGGCCTTCCAGCACTTCTGAAAGGGAGATTTTAAGGTTGTGCCCGCAAACCATTTACAAACGACTCGGGGTGGTTGTTCTTGCAAAAACAGCCTTCTGGCGCCCTTTTTGGGGACATTCAGCTTATTTTTAAACAAGAATGGTGTCACCCGACTTATTGGATAAAAATTAAAATTTTGGTATTTTTGGATTATTTTTGCAAAAGGGTGGTTGGACCCGATGAGGGTTGCCTACGTATCTCACATCTGGTGAGAATCAAACTAGCGTAGTTCGGGCCCATTGGCCAAAATCAAATGTATATTTTTGAACAACAAATTTTCATTTTCATTTTTTCCAAATATTTTCCTTTTCCATTTTTCAAAAGTTCGGCAGCATTTCGGTATTATTCGGGCATTGGTTTTTCAAGAAAATGGTTATCCTCACTTGGTCCTAACACTGCTATTTTTCTCAATTTCCCCTCATTTAGACAAGCCGGTCAACATGCAAAGCCGAGCAAATAAATGCGCAAGTAGCACGTAAGATGCATCAGGATGGTCATTTTATTTCAGGTCACCTGTCCTAGACGGACCCAACCCCTGTGTTGAGTCCCCTAAGACAAATGCACATGATGCAGACAAGCGTTCCTACTAGGGATCCGGCATGAGGTTTTGTTCTTCTAGGTTTAAACCCTAGGTTTATTGGTCTAGACCTGGCTTACCCGAGCGGACAACTCGAGCCAAGGGGGAGGCAGCGTACCGGGGATACAGAAGCTCCGCCGGTTTTGCAACTTATCCAAACCTCGTTCTAAATGGGAAAAGACTCTAAACAGAAGAGAAGCTACACGAAGTACACCCTTCTCCATGATGTAGAAGACTCAAAAAGAGGGAGGGATTCGTGACAATTTATATACAATTCAACAAATATCAAAGCGGCAAAACACTTAGCACATATAGCATGGAACATGTAGAAATATCAGATAAAGCCAAATACAACATTTTAACTGAGCTCGAATTCTTGAACCCTGAACCGAAATTCTGGGTTCTTATCCCCAGTAGAGTCACCATAGCTGTCACACCTCCTTTTTCGCTACTACACCGCGTGAGGGATATAATAAAAGGAGTTTCTCCAATTAAAGGACAATTGGAATGGGATTTATTATTAAAATTTAGAGTCGCCACTCAGGAGATTAATGGTTTCCCAAGTCACCGGTTGAATCCCGAACTGAGGAAATTATGACTCTGTTAACAGTCCGCGAATCAGAAATCCGAGTAAGGAATTCTGTTAACCCGGGAGAAGGTGTTAGGCATTCCCAGATTCCGTGGTTCTAGCATGGTCGCTCAAATGTTGTATTTAATTTTATCTAATTTCAAAACATGTTCTAACCTATGTGACTTTTATTAGTAAACCGCTTTTATATTTATTTTTAATAAGAATTGCAACGTCGTGAAAATGCATCTCGAACCACGTCGCACCAGTGCACCCGTGGTTTTTGACACATTTTGACTTCGTTAAGATTTAGATTTGGGTCACATAAATGTGCACCCGTATTTAGGAAGGTAATATTATTACAATACGCGCTTAAAGCAACTACGCGTTTATTATATTTGGAGAAGACCGTGAAATTCACTAAACGGTCCTCCTGAATTCTAAGTATTTTTATATAGCACTTATTGAGGGCCCCGCAATTTTGTATTTTTATTTGGCGAGGCTCGTCTCATTTTACTGTAAAGTCAACCTAAGAGCAACTACAATTATCTACTTAATTTTATCTCTAAAAATAAACAAATGAACACTTAATTAATTAGTTGTTATGCAATGTTCACTCTATTTAAATTTTTGAGACTTTCACTTGGATCACAATCCCGGTTTGGCTTCAGACTCGCCCAATTGTGGGCTGTCGAGTCGCTCTTGGCCTAAGGTGAATTGACTTGGCCATGGCCCAGGGTCTTCATCTGGCCAGTGGCCCAACGTATATAAGGGCAGGCCAAACATGAACAGGCCAAAAATTGCCCCAAAGGCAGGCTGTCAGCCTTTGTTCTCCAATCAAACCCCAATCTTACTTCAATTAGTTGATTGGATATGTACTGGAGCTTGTTCAAGTTACTCTAAATGTTTTCATCAATTGTGACCAAGGAAAAACAATGTTCACTTACTCGAATTAATGAAATAGTGATCAAATCATTTATGAAAGTATTCTGTTTACATAGCATGAAAGTAACTATCCCTAAATGAACAAGTAAGATGGATACAGTGCCCTATTAACACAAGCAGCCTGATTATTTTGTATTAATCCAAACTAACAGTTTCTAAATCAAACGCTCAAGTGCTTTGGGACTCTAGAGCTCAACTACTGTGGTCCTTACTGAACAAAGGCCCTTTTTGTTAAGACACGGCCCATTCCAACTTATTTCATCCAAGTGTTAATACACAAAAGCCTCAAAAATATTTTTTTTGTTTCAAATAACATTTGAATTTCAACAATTGAACTATACTATAACAAAATTGTACTATATCATAGTAAATAAATGATCGTTAGTCCATCAGTCCAGATTTATCTACAAATTTTCTCTAGCAAAACAGAAGTTAACATGAACTAGGTATTGATTAAACACAGAAGACTAAACATGATCATCAGGAGGATAGTTTTATTCCATGTTTCGAACTCGGAATTACAGCAGAGGTTCCAATGTGTACCTGGAGTTGAATTACAGCAGAAGAAGAGAAGATCAGCAGCAAATAACAATAGCTAGTATCCAACAGTCAAACACAGTAGCAATAGAGACAGTTTTGAGCCAAAATTGCTTCACAAAAACTCAGGAAAACTTCACAAAAACACAGCACCAGCAAATGACCAAAATAAGCTGATAGGATCCCAAAAATTGCTCGAAATCAAATAGAAACACCTCTGAACCTTCTAGTTACCGGAACTGAACTATGAAAGCTTAAAATCAAACTGAAAGTTTCAATGGAATAGTCTGTTTTTTTGTTGGTTTTTCTCTGAGATTTTCTATTGTTTTTCGATTTTTTAATGTTTGAATTTCAAAACTAGATCTAAAACTTAGGGAGAGCTTTTGGAGGGAATTTTGGGCTCCCCAAAACTTCTTATTCAAGGCAAGGGCATGCCCTTTTATAGGCAGAGATGGGGCCTTATCAGATTTCAGATTTTCTTTTTAGACCTTGAAGTTATGACTTCTTTTCTAAGCTTTTCATTTCAGTACTTGATGAGTTTTCAATTAACACCCTAGCTATTAACTTAGGTGTCAAATTATCACACTCATTTCCTTTGAATTAACACTTTCAACCCCATCTAGAAACTCCTAGAAGATCCTTCCTCAAACCACCAATGCCATTCACACGACTATAACCAATCAATTAAGCTAATCCTAAGAACTAAATGCACTAATGAATTACCCAGAACATTGATTAAACCAAACTGGACCAATCTTAAGAAAACTATAACTAACCAATCAAACATTAATAAAAATCAAGTAACTCTTAAACAGAATCATTAAGCTAAAAACAATTGAATAAAAGTAACAAACATTGAACCAAAAATATAAACAGACTCAAATTGTTATCAAATTGGATTATCAATCATGCAACAATTCGATTAAACAAATAAAACATGAATCAAACCATTTAAGAAGTAAAATTAAAAGAAAAACCAAAAGATAATAAAAGAGAAGTTCACTGATTCAGATTCAAAATTAAGCACCATTCAATGAGATTTGAACGCCGTTAATCTTGAATTCATTACAAGGGAACCCAGGAACCATATGGCATTGATTTGGTAGGAATTGGAGCAGTTAGGGTTTTGGTCGGAAAACCTTCGATTTAATATTCGAGGCGTTTCAGTCATATTCGAGGGAAGGGACTTAGGCATTTGAGATGAGAAGGCTGAGGAGAATCTACGGTGTTAATTTGGCGGCCATTGGCGTAACTGGTGTCGTGGCCGGAAAAGCTTTGGGGGAAGATTCGACGAGCTAGGCCGGGGTTTGAAGGAAACGGGTAGTGGATTCATGATGAGGGAGAAGAGGGGGTCTTGTGGTGTTACTTTGGGGTGGTTTGGGAGGAGTGGCGTTTGCCGCCAGCGGCGGCTCCGGCTCCGGCGGAGGGTACGGAGATGAGTACGAGGAATACGGGCCATGTTTTAGGGTTTTTGGCAGATGTTTGGGCAGTTTTATTTAATATAGATATAGATCCTAGGCCGTTAGATCATGGAGATGGACGACTGGGATTAAACGACGCCAAGCGACGTCGTTTCGTTTAATGAAGGAGGGGCAGGTCGGGTTGGGGCGTTGGGGTTGGGCTGGCCTGGGGTTGAATTGGATTGGGCTGGGGGAATAATTAGAGGGAAGACCAATTTCGAGCAGCCCCCAATCCTTCTTTATATTTTTGATTTTTCCTTTCAATTTGTTTTCCTTTTCATTTTCTATTTATATATCTTTTCTTTTCTTTTTTTTTTCTTTTTTTTTTTTAAATGACAAATAGAAAATCATAGATCAATTAACACTAAAATCATTATTTAATATCTAAAACTAACTAATTTCTAAAATTCCACAAATTAAAAATAAAAGTGCACAAAGTCATTTTTTGTCATTTTCTTTATATGTAAACAATTTTACACTACTAACTAACACTGAAAATATGAAATTAAATCCCACACAAATGCCACATGTATTTTTGTATTTTCATATGATTTAAAATGCGCAAGTAAAAAATGCAACAATTATCAGAAAATGCCACAAAATTCACAAGAAATTGTAAAATCATAAAGAAATTATTTTGTTTGAATTTTTTGGGAATTATTTGCTTAGAGCAAAAATCACGTTCTCACAAAACCTACCGATACATTCCGCGAGTATGCTACTCATTCGAGGTCAGAGGCCACTAAGGTCAGACGGACTTAGAAGAGGAACAGATGAACAGGTTCTTCGTCCGGGCTCAGGATCCACAATATTATGAGAGGTTGATGCTGATCGAGGGCCAGAAATTCTCCGATATCATCAAGTTGGGGGAAAGAATTGAGGAAGGCATTAAGAATGGTATGGTTACTAATCTTGAAGCATTGCAGGCCACCAACAAGGCTTTACAGTATGGTGGCACGTCCAAGAAGAAGGATGTGAGTGTCGTGATGGTCACACAGAGAACTAAATTAACAATAAAATATCACACTTACCCATTACCCCCACTTACATATTAGCCTATCCCGAATTACCAAGCACCCACACCCTCTTACCAAAATCCACCACCCGTTTACCAATCATCTCTACCTCCCACATAGCAACCCACCTCACCCAGATACTCCCAACATGCACCTGTCTACCAAGCTTATAATGCTCAACCCTCTCACTACCAATCACCTCCCACTCGCCAAAATTTCCCTAGACCTAGACTAAATTTTGACCGCAGACCTCCCAGACAATACACAGCCATCGCCGAACCAATTGACCAGAAGTATAAGAGACTTAAAGATGCTGGTTACGTCACCCCTATCCCTGCCATAACTCTAAAAAATCCTTCCCAATGGGTCAAACCTAACAAGACATGTGTGTACCATTTCGGCATGAAGGGACATACCATTGATGAGTGCCGCTCATTGAAAGACAAGATTCAAACCCTAATCGAAAATAAGATCATCGTAGCAAAGGAGCCTACTCCTAATGTTCGCAACAACCCTCTTCCTGACCACAAGGGTGGAGGCATTCATATGATCGAGATCGAAGATGAATTGGACCCTAAGGAGTCGATAGGATTGATTGTTGAGGGTAATGAACCAAAGAAACCAGTAGTCACACTGAACCCAATTGTTGTGTAGAATTAGCCCTCCGGGGGAGATGAAGTAAACATGTCTATACCACTCGAATTTGAAGCACCTTCTTCTGCGAGGGTGCCCGAACCAATTGAGGTTGAGTTTAGGGTTCCAAAAGCACTTGTGCCCTTTGAAGTTGTTGTGGGTGCCTATTCCTGTAGCAATGTCAGACATAACACCGTTCCACTCAAACTCCATACCATGGGATTACACAGCTGAAGCCAGGAGAAAAGGTAAAACCAAAACTGGAGAAGCAATTGCTGCGCAGGGCATGACCAGAACAGGCAGAGTCTACACCCCAGAACACCTAGCTGAGTCCAGTAAGCAAGCCTCTGGACGGCCTATTGAAACTGGGCCCGATGATCTTCGGAGGAAGATACAAGCAAAGGAATACTCGATCGTTGAACAACTAAATAAGACACCGGCGCAGATTTCCATCCTAGCTCTTCCGCAGAGCTCTGACGCACACAAGAATGCCTTGATAAAAATACTGAGTGAGACATATGTGCCCAGCAACATAACTGAAGGGGAAATGGCGAACATGGTAGGGCAAGTACTGAAGATCCATAAAATCACCTTCCACGAAGATGAGCTGCCACCGGAAGGGCTGAGTCACAACAAGGCACTTCATATCACCGTGCAATGCGAGGATTATTTCATTACTAGAGTCCTGATCGACGAAGGATCCAGCCTCAATATATGTCCGTTGATAACCCTCAGAATATTGGGGAAGAGCTTGCATGAGATCAAGGATGGGGCCATCAATGTCAAAGCCTTCGATGGGTCCCAAAGGTCCACTATTGGGGAAATCAGCTAATGCCTGCGGATGGGACCAACTTGGTTCGACGTTGACTTTCAAGTGATAGACGTCCCAGCGTCCTACAACTTGCTGTTGGGGTGACCATGGATCCATGTCGCCGGAGCTGTAGCATCAACCTTGCACCAGGCGGTGAAGTTCGAATGGAATCACCAAGAGGTGATTATTCATGGCGATAGTAGAACCCCATATACAGTCGCCAGACCATCCCAATGATTGGTGAAAGAAGGAGAATAGGCGGAGAAACCTACCATCACATCGAGCGGGTCAATGCTATGGACAAAGAGAAATGGTGGGACAACAAAATTGAAAGTATCCTGAATCGGTGTGGATATGAGCCTGGAAAAGGACTCGGCAAAAACTCGAAGGAATTACTAAACACATCAAGCTGAAGAAACATGGTACTACCTTTGGTTTGGGGTATGAATACACCTGGAAAGAGTTCAACGAGTGGTTACCACCATGGCACGGTCCCTACTACCCACTAGAGCATCCAATACCTCATCTAAAGCAGACTTTCAAACCGGCAGACATCGTATATGGGTCAAAAGAAGATAAACTATTAGCAGCACTGAGGAATCTGTTTTTGGAGGACGTTGATACGGATTGTTGTGTTATTTTCGAGGAGGAAGGGGAGGAAGGCCCTTCCATACAAGCTGTGAACCGAGGAGAACGCCTCAGCAACTGGTCCATCAGAACCACCAGGTCCCAGAAAGCTTCAGGGTAGCAAGGCTAAACAAAGCACCATGCATCACATTTTACTTTTACTAAGCAGATTTTCTTTCTGTATGTATTTAATTTTGAAAAGAGCTCCGATGTTCAAAAACAATTATGAAGTTTAATCAAAGCATTTTAGTTTCTTACATATCTTGCTCTTATTTACTTTTCTTTTCTCTATCATTTACTTTATTTACACAACATTACTATTACTTATCTTCACGATGAACCGATGATTGTGACTTGCACCGAGGCAATGCAACAAACGGATATAGATTCAAAAGAGGATGATATACCAGAAGAGGTCATAAGAAAATTTGAGGATTTTGAGAATAGGCCTAAGTCTAACTTGGACGAAATTGAGGTCGTTAACTTGGGGGATACAGAGAATGTCAAGGAAATGCGCATCAGTGTTCACCTGTCACCATCAGAAAAGAAAGAGTATACGGAGTTCCTAAAGGAATGTGAGGACATATTTGCCTGGTCGTATAATGATATGACTGGTCTCAGTACATCCATTGTAGCTCACAAACTTCCAACAGATCCAACATGTTCGCCGGTAAAGCAGAAACTCAGAAAGTTTAAACCTGACATGAGTTTGAAAATCAAGGAAGAAGTCACCAAGCAAGTCAAAGCCAAGGTTCTCAGAGTAGTGGAATATCTGACATGGTTAGCCAACATCGTGCCAGTACCAAAGAAGGACGGGAAAGTTAGTCTGTGTCGATTACTGGGATCTCAACCGGGCCAGTCCCAAAGACTACTTCCCCTTGCTGAACATACACATTCTTATTGACAAATGCGCTAAGCATGAGTTGCAGTCTTTTATTGATTGTTTCGCTGGGTATCATCAGATATGGATGGATGAGGAAGATGCAGAGAAAATGACTTTCATCACGCCGTGGGGAATGTATTGTTACAAGATGATGCCATTTGGGTTAAAGAATGCTGGTGCCACTTACATGAGGGCCATGACTACTATCTTTCATGACATTATACACAAGGAGATTGAGGTATATGAAGATGATATCATCATCAAATCCAAGAAAGCCACTGATCATATGGAAGATCTGAGAAAGTTCTTCAACAGACCAAGGAGGTACAATCTGAAACTGAATCCCACCAAGTGTGCATTCGGGGTTCCTGCCGGAATATTACTGGGTTCATCGTGAGTCATCGAGGAATAGAATTGGATCCGTCAAAGGTTAAAGCCATTAAAGAATTACCACCGCCAAAGAGCAAGAAGGATGTGATGAGTTTCCTGGGGAGACTCAACTATATCACCCGATTCATAGATCAGTCCACTGTCATTTGTGAACCCATCTTTAAAATGTTGAAGAAGGACGCTGCCACCAAATGGACTGATGATTGTCAGAAAGCCTTTGATAGAATCAAAGAGTACTTGTTAACGCCAGCAGTTTTGGTTCCGTTCGAACCAGGTAGACCTTTGTTTCTCTACCTTGAAGTATTGGATGGAGCATTCGGTTGTGTTTTGGGACAACATGATGAAACGGGGAGAAAGGTGCAAGCCATCTACTATCCCAGCAAGAAGTTCACCCCGTATGAGGCCCGATATTCTCTACTAGAGTGCACTTGTTGTGCTCCGACTTGGGTAGCTCAGAAGTTGAGGCATTATTTCTGCGCCTATACCACTTATCTCATATCAAGAATGGATCCGCTAAAGTATATCTTCCAGAAGCCAATGCCCACTGGCAAGCTCGCCAAGTGGAAAATTCTGCTAAGTGAATTCGACATTATTTACGTGACTCAGAAAGCAATCAAAGGACTATCCTTGGCAGATCATCTCATCGAGAATCCCCTGGACGGAGAATACGAGCCCCTAAAGATGTATTTTCCTGATGAAGAGGTATCCTTCATAGGAGAAGATATTGCAGAATCCTATGACGGTTGGAGAATGTTTTTCGATGGAGCAGAAAATTTTAAGGGAGTTGGCATAGGAGCAGTCCTAATATCAGAAGTCAGAAAATATTACCCAGTATCCGCCAAACTCAGGTTCCCTTGCACCAATAATATGGCCGAATATAAAGCCTGCATCTTGGGGCTCAAGATGGCCATTGACATGAACATTCAGGAGTTGCTAGTGATCGGGGACTCAGACTTGCTCATACATCAGGTTCGAAAAGAGTGGGCAACCAAGAAATCTAAGATACTTCCTTACCTATATCACATACGGGAGTTGAGAAAAAGATTCACAAAGACAGAATTTCAGCACGTCCCAAGAGTGCAGAATGAGTTCGCGGACACATTGGCTACTCTATCATCCATGATCGAAAATCTAGACAAGAATTTCATTGATCCCATCCCGGTGAAAATTTATGATCAGCCAGCTTATTGTGCTTATGTCGAGGAAGAAGAGGATGGGAAACAATGGTTCCATGACATAAAAGAATATTTGACGACAGGAGAATACCCAGAACTTACCAACGCTAATCAGAAGTGCACCCTTCGGCGATTGTCTAACAACTTCTTTCACAGTGGAGGAATCCTGTACAGGAGGACTCCCGATTTGGGGCTACTAAGGTTTGTCGAAGCAAATGAAGCATCCAAGTTATTAGAAGAGGTTTATGCAGGAACCTACAGTCCACACATGAATGGTTTTGTCTTAGCAAAGAAAATACTTCGAGCGGGATATTTTTGAATGACTATGGAAACGGACTGCATCCAGTATGTTCGCAAATGCCATCACTGTCGGATACATGTGGATATGATAAAAGTACCTCCAAATGAGCTCACTGCAACAAGATCTCCATGGCCATTCGCCGCTTGGGGAATGGATGTTATTGGACCAATCGAGCCTGCCGCATCAAATGGGCACAGGTTCATTCTAGTGGCAATTGATTATTTCACCAAATGGGTTGAAGCGACATCATATAAAGGGGTAACTAAAAAGGTTATGGCAGACTTTGTCCGCGACCGTATTATTTGTCGGTTCGGCATCCCAGAGTCGATCATTATCGACAATGGGTCCAATCTCAACAGTGATCCGATGAAAGCAATGTGTGAAACGTTCAAGATCAAACACAAGAATTCTACAGCCTACAGACCTTAGATAAATTGAGCTGTAGAAGCGGACAACAAGAATATCAAGAAGATAATGAGGAAAATGATAGAAAAGCATAAGCAGTGGCATGAGAAGCTCTCATTTGCTTTGTTGGGGTACCGCGCCATAGTCCGTACATCAACCGGGGCACTCCCTATATGTTGGTTTATGGTAGGGAGGCGGTCATACCCACCGAGGTAGAAATTCCCTCCTTGAGAATCATACAAGAAGCTGAGTTAGATGATGCAGAATGGGTAAAGAGTCGCTACGAACAGTTGGCTCTTATAGATGGGAAGAGAATGAATGCAGTCTGCCATGGCCAATTGTATTAAAACAGAATGTCCAGAGCTTTCAACAAAAGAGTCAAGCCGAGAAAGTTTACACCAGGGCAGCTGGTGTTGAAGAAAATATTCTCACATCAAGACGAAGCCTAAGGGAAATTCTCTCTTAACTGACAAGGTCTGTAATGGTTCACCGGGTTCTGACAAGAGAATAGATGCAGTAAAATGATACTATGTGTAATCAGTTATGAATTATTTATGATGTAATTTGAATTATGCCTTACCTAATTCCTGTTTAAGAGGGGATACGTAGGCAGCCCTATGGGTTCGGTCACAATTCAATAAAATTTCCATTTCCCCTGCTATTGGAAACTGGGGCAGAATTTTGAGGAGGACCCTCAAAGTTCCGAAGTTGATCGTCAGCCGTTCATTGCACGCAGCCGTCGGAAGCACCAGCTCGGTAAATTAGGGAAGAATTTTGAGGAGGACCATCAAAATTTCGAAGCAAGAGAGGTTGCAATGTCTTGAACTGCGTCACATTCGTCGATTCATCTAAAGGAAACTATTTTCAATATGTATTTATGTTACATTATTTTACTAAATCATGCGTAACTACTATCCAAATCACACTATTTAGCAACGCTACCCCAATAATACACAACATCGAGCAGGACGAGCAAAGGCAACGGGAAGACGAACTAACCTTCCCCCTTTACAAAACTCACGATTTTTCTTTGGATGCAGGCACTCAATTTGCAATATCATGGGATACATATATGCACTCATACTTTCTCAAGAATGCAACTTCTCAGAATCATCACCTATTTACAATTGTTATCCGTACACAACATCCCCATCAGCCACAATGATGCAATCAGCTATCAACTATCATCTATCAGCTAAGAGATTTTGTTACTATTCGCTTTTTCTTTACATTGCATAAGGCTACCTTTCTGCCTTCCAAGACTAAGCTCTGTCTCCATCTATATTTTGCATAAGGCTACCTTGCTGCCTTCCCAGACTAAGCTTTGTCTCCGTCTACATTTTGCATAAGGCTACTTTTCTACCTTTCGGGACTAAGCGTTGTCTCCATCTATATTTCTTGCATTGCATAAGGCTACCTTTCTGCCTTCCGAGACTAAGCTATGTCTCCATCTACATTTTGCATAAGGCTACTTTTATGCCTTCCAGGACTAAGCGTTGTCTACATCTGCATTATCTGCATTTCTTGCATAAGGCTACTTTTCTACCTTCCGAGACTAAGCTCTGTCTCCATCTGCATTATATGCATTTCTTGCATAAGACTACTTTTCTACCTTCCGAGACTAAGCTTTGTCTCCATCTGCACGGCTAAAATATTGCCACTTCTTGCATCGGCTGAAATATCGCCACTTCTTGCATCGGCTGAATATCGCCACTTCCCGCATTGGCTGAAATATCGCCACCTTTTGCATCTCATGAGCTGAAAGATCGCCAAATTGTCCAAAGGCATCATTGTTCGGAGGCACCATTTTCATAGCCCGAAAACGCCATGCCATGGCCTGAGGACCCCAATTAATCTTTTGCATATCATTATTCAAAGGCACCATGGTTCGAAGGCATCATCCTCATAGCTCGAGAACATCATTTCATATCCTGCGAATCCTTTATCATACGCTTCATTGCCCAGGACATCATGGTCTGAGGAAGTCATTCTAACCGTCCAAAGACAGCATTCATGGTCAAAGGGGAACTTGTATCACGTTTTAATTTATGCACAATATATGTTGGTATTATTCATCTGCAAGTACACCGGCTGCCAACGGCCATCTCAGTAGGAGCGATCCCGCTCTAGTTCCCGAAGCCTATCAGACCCAACCATCCTTTCTCAACCTAAACATCGCGTCCGTCCTTTGCAAATCTCCATCAGCGCATTCCGTCAATGGTTCCTGAACTACATATGGCCTGATTCCTATAAAACTAGAGATATGTAGGCAGCTCAAAAACCAGAGCTCGGCCAAAATTCCTTTCAAATCGCCTCTTTCGGTCAAAATTGGTCATCTTATCTTTACCCGATAACTCTTTCATCCTTCCCGGGTAAAGAGGGGCAGCTGTTGATACCCAATTTTTTCCCTAGATATTTTTATACTCAAAATGCTTCCAAAATAACATATACATGCATATATGAGCATACCCAAGCGTTTTGGTATTTTTCCAAATTTTTAAACCAATTTATTGTCTATTTTTATACTATAAAATTCAATAGTTATTCCCAAAAATTATATTTCGGTGTAAATATGAGAATAAAATGAATTATTCACAAAAATGATATATCCATGAAGGGGTTCAGTGCTTGGAAGATAATTTTTGCATATTATTACGAATTTATTTGGTATTTTAAAGCTAAATTATAAAAATTGCAATCATAGCCTATTTTACTATTAATAGTATTTTATAATTATAAAATTAGTTCCCATATTTTTAAATTAATATTTATGAATTATTAAGGGGTTCAGTGCTTTTGATTTTATCCCAAAGTCATTTTCACTATTTTTATAAAATTAAACAAAGGAAAATTAGTTATTTAAATACTAGCCCCATCTATTTCAATTTTAGCCTCTAATTAGGCCCAATCTCAGCCCCAAATTCCCAACCCAATTCTGTTTAAATTTAACCCACGACCCAATTTCGAATAACCCGACCCAGACCCCTTTTTATCATGGCCGTTAATCTCAGCGATCAACGGCCCCTATTCGTCCCTTCCTTTTTTAATCTAAATGACCACCCTAATTACCTCATTTCCCCTCTATCCGCCGCCCTTAAATCCCATCTCCTCTCTAATTCTCTCTAATACCAAAACCTAACCCTAGCTGCCTCCTTCCGGTTACCACCCAAAAACGCCTGAATCCATGGCTTCCAAAGTCATTGAAGGCCTGTACCTGCCTCCTATGGCTCCTGCATGCCCGTCGTTTGAAGGATCGAGGCCAGACCTTGAGGTTATTCACTCATACCTTCATCTATTTAAATATTCCGGCCATCTCCAGCCTTGCTCCGATGGCTCTTGGTCTTTTGAGCCTGATTGTGATATTCTCCGGCTTAGATCGTGACTTTTCCAGGCTTTCTTGCTTCTAGGTTTCTTCTGAAACCCTAGCCTTTCGAGGTTCTCCTGATTTCTTTAGATCTGTTCTAGATCTATATTTATTTTAAGGTTTCAAATGATTTCCCAAAGTTTCTTTCAAAAGTTTTCTTTCAAACCTTTCATCTTAGGGTTTCTCTGATTTTACATGCTCTACTGTGATTGTTATGTATTTTCTTCTACTGTGCTTTCTTCTACCTTGTTCTTATGATTTCCCCTACTGTATTTTACACGGTTTTTCTTTTATGGGTTTTTACGAAGTTTTCTGGGAAATACATGTTTAAGAACTCAGTTCCTTTGGGTTTTCTTAACTTGTTTCGTTGTTATTCCTGCCTGATTTGCTTGCTTTCATCTCTACACTTGATTAATAGTAAAACCCTAGAATTTGGGGGTTTCACTCGAGTTTTGAGGTCGCTTATTACATGATTTGTTTGTGCCTTGTCTCTGAACGTATTTGATTTCAAAACCCTAATCTGTGGACCTATTTGAGCTCCTGAAGTTGTTTTCATCTACTCTTGTCTTTGTTTCAGCTCTGTTTCTTCATGTGGTTCTAACTTCACGCTAAACCCTACAAGACCTTCTTTTTACTTGACCTTTTGCATGCTATCTGATATTCCCTCTTCTTTATAGACCACTACTCGCTTATTTTGATTGCATGACACTTTTCTTTGTTTTAAAATCCAGCCTCGCATGTTTAATGTTTATGCATTTTTTATAGGTTGAATTTCCCTCTAGAATGACTTTTAATTTTGGGCTGATTTCAGACTTCCTTGTGTAAGCCTGATTGATTCTTTCCTTATTTAATTTGAAGATTCTCTTTAATCTTTCGATTCCCCTATTTCTGACTCGGTTCATCAGTGATTTTGAATCCCTGATCCCCTTATTTACTATGTACTAATTGATTCACTTTGTTCTTGCCTTATTTACTTAACCGTGAATTTCAAATTCTCTTTCCTTAATTAAAACCCATATATATTTACCCCTTATTTGTATGTTATGCACAATATGTTTACTTGATCTCCTTCCTTAAACAACCCATGCCCATTACCGTTCAAATTTGAACTCCTTAATTAAATGAACTTCTGTACTGACTGATTCTAATTGATACATGATTATTTTCTTGCCTTGTTCTTTGCCTGATTTCAAACTATAAACACTTGCTCCTTATTAACGCAAACACAATCAACACTCGAGTCTTTCTGAACTCACATTCCTACACAAAATATTCTCCCGTGATGTTTGTCCTGTGGCTTCTTTGCAAGACTTCTGCTTTCTTCTGCTTGTCTCTTTCTGAAACTGGTATGTCTTAGTTCTAATTTCAGCACCAACTCCAATGTGTTTACGTACCAGTTCTTATGTCCATGTTTACTTTAATGTCTGAGGTATTTAATCTTTGTGCAATGTGCTTATATCTTGCTCACTTCTTGTAATGAATCCCATCCCCATATCCCCTTATATGTATTGAGCTATGGTTTAAAACATGGCAATATATCTAAAGTTATTATCCATGGATATGAACCGGACTCGTTAGGTCCTAAGCTCTTTCAATTTCCCATCTCCATTTCCTTACTATGTGTGATGAGTTAAAGCTTTGGCCTGACAGTATTCTAATTACTGCCCAGACCATGGTTTGACCTTAGATAGGTCCTAACTCTCTAATGTTTGGCTAACAGGCTGGTCAGCGGTGTGCCAGCACTCCATGTTATTGAGCATGACCACTAGCCTACCTTGGCATCCCCTAATTCCCTCTACTGCACTTACACTTGTTCCTAGAATCTTAGTTCTGCCCCCTCTTGTGAGCCTTGCCTTGGGATCCATGAGCTCCCTCTGAACTTGGACACCTGAGGGCTGGCCCTTCCACACTGCACCTTAATTCAGTTTTGTAATTGATGTCTGGGTGTAAGCATTGTCTGGGGTTCTTGGAACTTTGATACACTCCAGATAAGTGAGAAGCCTTGGTAATCTTTGATCTCGGAAATTTGATTCATCTCATGTTGTTAGATATTGTCTAATTTAGGCTCCTTGGATGCAGCTTAGATTTCTGATGTAATTTTTATTTCCAGTCTGATTCAATTGGTCTGTAATAATTTGTAAAACTTATGGGGCTTTAGTTAAGAAAGGGAGGGGGTTACTTTATATGCACAAGGGTAGATATCCTGCCTATAGGGATTTTCTCTAAATTTCTGCACTTTCACCATGTTTCTGCATTGCTGCATATAGAAATCATGCCTATAAATTTTCTGCATCTGCATATAAAAAATCATGCCCATAAGTTTTCTGCATCTGCATATAGAAAATCATGCATATGAGTTTTCTGTATTGCTGCATATAGGAATCATGCCTATAAGTTTTCTGCACTTCTGCATGTATATAGGTCATTAGGCAAACAGTCTATAGGTTTAATAATAATAACAAACTACACTATAGATACCATGCTCATAGGATTTCTGCACCCTTGCTAACGTTTGTAAAAGGTGTCTAAAATCAATAAATGCTTAAAAAGCATGCCTATAGGAAACGTTGAATCTTAACCGCCTCACTTTGTTTAAGCGATACCAAATGCAAAACTAGTTTGTTCTGTTAAAACTGGCAACCTTTTCCTGTATTCAGTTTGTATCTTTCTGAAACTAGTAGATACCATGCCTATAGGTCTGTTTAGCGCATAGGCAAAAGGTTAGGTAAATTAATCAATTAGGTCAGTCTTTGACAACTGCATCTAAGCGAACCTAATACAGACCTATTATCTAAAAAATATGTATTGAATCAGTCCGCTTAATGCATTAAGATTTCTCTAGACCAAACTAGTATGTGTAAGACATGCTAAACTATGTGATTTTCTTGATTTAAAGAGGCTTATCTGAGCCATATTTGTTTACTTCCCTACCAATACTTGCATTATATGTTTTGAATGACGCATTAGAATTTTATCCTTTGGTTTCTTTATCTCAAACCTTTCTTAAAAGTGTCATAATGCACAATAATCATTAGGTTGCGACTCTCCAATTCCAAAGACCCAATTCTCGAAAGGGAATAGAGTTGTGTTCCCAAATGTCGTATACCCGATTTCGACTCTTAGAAAAAGGGGGAATTAATAATGTTCCAGTTTCTATTATCTCAGATAGGGGCACTCAGTTCACTTCTCAGTTTTGGAGGACTTTTCAGTGAGAGTTGGGTACACAGGTGGAGCTAAGCACAGTGTTTCATCCTCAGATGGACGGGGAGTCCGAGCGTACTATTAAGATATTGGAGGATATGTTGCGTGCCTGTGTTATTGATTTCGGAGGTTCTTGGGATGAGTTTTTTTTGCTTGCTGAGTTTGCCTACAACAACAACTATCAGTCCAGCATTCAAATGGCACCGTATAAGGCCTTGTATGGGAGACGGTGTAGATCTCCAGTTGGTTGGTTCGAACCCAACGAGGCTAGATTATTGGGGACAAATTTGGTTCAGGATGCCTTAGAGAAGGTGAAGGTGATTCAGGAGAGACTTCGCACAGCTCAGTCGTGTCAGAAGAGTTATGCGGACCGAAAGGTTCGGGATGTATCTTACATGGTGGGTGAGAAGGTCTTGCTGAAGGTTTTTCCCATGAAGTGCGTGATGTGGTTTGAAAAGAAAGGAAAGTTGAGTCCGCGGTTCATTGGACCTTTTGAGGTACTTAGGAGGATTGGAGAGGTGGCATATATGCTTGCTTTGCCACCCAGCTTGTTGGGCGTTCATCCGGTATTCCATGTTTTCATGCTCCGAAAGTATGTTGAGGACCCGTCTCATGTCTTGGACTTCAGCACGGTGCAGCTGGATGAGGGTTTGACTTATAATGTGGAGCCAGTGGCTATTATGGGTCGTCAGGTTCAAAAATTGAGGTCAAAGGATATAGCTTCGGTGAACGTGCAATGGAGAGGTCGGCCCATGGAGGAGGCTACTTAGGAGACCGAGCAGTAGATGTGGAGTAGATACCCTCACCTATTTGAGACTTCAGGTATGTTTCTTGACCCGCTCGAGGACGAGCGTTTATTTAAGTTGGGGAGGATGTGACGAACCGACCCGTCGTCTCACGAGTTACCGCTCCATTCCCCCCATTTTATGCTTCTTCATGTTTCATTATCGGTATGTGTTAGAGTTGATTTGGATTGGTTTTGGTAGGAACTGAGGCACTTAGTCTCTTTAAGGAAGAGTTGGTTTGGAAAAGTCAACCGAATGTGGACTTATGAGTTAGAGGGCTCAGATGTGATTTTTGGTGATTCGGTTAGCTTCGGGGGATGACTTGTGACTTAGGAATGTGATCGGTAGTGATTTTGGAGGTCCGGTGTAGAATTAGGCTTGAATTGGCGAAGTTAGTATTTTGGCGATTTCCGGTTGATAGGTGAGATTTTGATCCGAGGGTCAGAATGGAATTCCGAGAGTTGTAGTAGCTTCGTTAGGTGATTTGGTATGTGTGTGCAAAATTTTAGGTGATTCAAAGGTGATTTGGTTGGGTTTTTGATCAAATGCATGTTTCATAAGCTTTAGAAGAACTTAGGCCTGAATTCGATGAGAATTGATGATTTTAGTGTTGTTGGATGTGTTTTTATGATTGGAACAAGTTTGAATTGCGTGTTTGAGAATATTGCCTGAGAGGCTTGCCACGAGAAAGCTTGATATTGCGCTTGGGCTGTAGGAGCCCCTCCCGGAGTCTGTACACACCCCCAGTGAGCGTCGTCGACGATAAATAAATGGATCGGGCTGCACGCCGCAGTGGGTACTAGAGTGTACGATCCTATGTGTTGCATTTCACTCATTCATTTGTTCTTTATCTGTTTTACCTGTCATAGTATTTCTATACTCTTATTTCATTGACGTGTTGCTTCATTATTAAATGTTCTAAATTCCCAATTATAGTTTACTTTGCATTTTTCCATGATTTTTTATTCTCAGTCTTTATTTATATTTATTACTCACTAGGTCGGATACTCACATTACCCCATGCACCTTGCGTGCAGATCCAGGTACATCACAGGCTGAGTGAGGATTTATTTAGTTGAGCAGCAGTATCCAGGAATATCGAGGTAGCTGCATGGTGTTCGCAGCCTTGATCTCTCACCTCTATCCCTATCTTTTATTTTACATTTCCTAGACAGACTTGTAATAGGTGGATATTCTGTATTAGAGGCTCAAACTCGTGACACCGGATTCTATTAGGCTATGTTGCAGTACTTTATTGAACTTCTGCACATTTTATCGTTATTTCTAGACTTTTAATGTAATTACTTAGTAAGTTCCTTGTGTTATTTACCTATAATCTATGTAAGAATTTGGGGTAATGTTGTTGGATGGTCGGGCTTGCCTAGCAGTGTGTTGGGCGCCATCATGATCGGGGTTGGGGTCGTGACAATTTTATTGCGTTTCTGGGCTGGTATGTGATGTCATATTCACTTAATTCTATAGCCCATTTGGATAACCTACCTGACAACTCATGCTTGTGTAATATATTGCATAATGGATAATCAGATACTACGGCAATATGGTGAAATTCAAAATAAGGCTTAATTTTCTAGATGCTATGATTAGTGTAAGTGCAAGATTTTCTAATTGAGGATACCGCATCTCCACATCTAATAATGACTTGCTAACATAATAAACTGGGGATTGTTTACCTTGGTATTCACGAACTAAAACAGCACTCACCGCTACTTCTGAGACAGCCAGATAGACGAGCAATATTTCCCCAGCCTTTGGTTTTGCGAGCAACGGTGGATTTGACAGGTATGACTTCAAGTTTTTGAGTGATTGTTGACACTCCTCAGTGCATTCGAACAGATCTAGCTTTTTAAGAGCTGAAAAGAATTTAAAACATTTTTCTGATGACTTGGAAATAAATCTCCCCAAGGCTACAATTCTTCCTATCAATCTCTGTACATCTTTTTTACTTGTAAGCATGTCAGGAATTTTTTCAATGGCTTTAATCTGTGCGAGATTTACTTCAATACCACTGTTAGAAACAAGAAAACCCAAAAACTTACTTGATGAAACACCGAATTCACATTTCTTGGTATTTAGCTTCATATTGAATTTTTGTAAGATCTGAAATGTATCAGACGAGTGTGATATATGATCCCCTGATTGTTGAGATTTAACGTGCATATCATCTATGTAAACCTCCTTAGTTTCTCCTAAATGTTGTTGGAACATTTTGGTCACCAATCTTTGATATGTTGCACCAACGTTTTTGAGACCAAAGGGCATTACTTTAGGGGATCCATTTTGATCTATTATAAATGAAGTCTTTTCTATTATAAATGAAGTCTTTTCTTCATCTACGGGATCCATTTTGATCTGGTTGTACCCTGAATACGCATCTAAAAGCTTAACAACTCATATCCTGCAGTAGCATCAATCAATTGATCTATATGTGGTAATGGAAAAGAATCTTTAGGACAAGCTTTGTTAAGATCTGTGTAATCTACACAAACTCACCATTTGCCATTCTTTTTCGGTACTACAACAGTATTGGATAACCAATTAGGATAATTTACCTCGGGGATAGACCCAATTTTTAATAATTTTTTAACCTCATCTTGAATCACCTGGTTTTTGAAAGTCCCCTGCTTTCTCTTCTTTTGTTTGACGGGTGGATATGATGGGTCTTCATTTAACTTGTGAGTCATTACTTCCGGTGGTATTCCTGTCATATCAGAATGGGACCAGGAAAAACAATCTACGTTAGTTTTCAAAAATTCAATCAACTTACCTTTCATGTCATGGCTTAGGTTGGCCCCAACGTAGACTTTCCTTTCTAGCCATTGTGTAAATAACTCCACAGTCGCCAGTTCTCCAATCGTCATTTTGATATTTTCATTTTTCTCTGGTTCTTGAATGGAATCGGGCCTTGAGTCCACATCTGTTCGCCCTTATTCAGTTGAGGCTTGTGTTGTGGTTTCCTCAACTGGATTCTGTAACTGCTATTTTTCTTCGTTTCTTGTATTTGAATCTGCTGCGGAGTTGAGTCTTCTGGACGTCTGTTGATCCCCACGGATTTGACGTATTCCCCATGGTGATGGAAATTTAATAACTTGATGTAAGGTAGACAGAACGACATCCATCTCGTGGATCCATGGTCTCCCAAGAATCATATTGTAAGCTATTTCCATCTCTACCACCTGAAATTTTGTAGCTTTGACAACCCCTTCTGCGAATGTAGTAAGTGTTACCTCCCCTTTCGTCACAACGCTTGAATTGTCGAATCCAGACAAAGTATGCACCTTTGGTACTAGTTTATCTTCAGCTTGCATCTCGTTTAGTACTCTTAACAGAATAATGTTCACGGAACTACCTGGATCAATCAAAACTTGTTTCACATTAGTATCATGTACAAGTAGAGATATTACCAGCGCATCGTTATGTGGAGTTAACACGCCATCCGCATCTGCATCATCAAATGTACTACTTTCTTCCTCCAACACATGTCGGACCCACTTCTCGTGGGTAATTGTAACTTTCAAGACTTTATTAGTTGCGGTATATGTCACGCCATTGATTCCTCACCCCCGCTTATAACATTGACGGTCCTTTTGAGAGAAGGAGGCTTGGGGATCCTGCATGTTCTTTATGTATGCTTGCTTACCTTTCTTACTGAATAATTCAGTGAGATACCCTTGCTTTAATAGATGATCAACTTTACCTTGTAGCAATCTACAATCTGCCATTTTATGACCATGATCGTTGTGAAATTCGTACCAGTGATCAGAATTGCGCCTGTTTGGATTTGATCTCATTGCTTTTGACCACCGCACCTTATCGCCCATGTCTCTTAACACCACTACTAATTCTGAAGTGCTGACATTAAAATTGTAACCGCCAAATCTTGCCTTTAAGTTCCTATCATCATCTCGAATCTCCCGTGTGTTTCGATCGTTTCCAAATCTTGATGATGAACCTGATTCTATATTTCTCGATCTATGATCGTACCTTGAATTATCCTGCTTTGATCGTGAGTCTTTTCCTGCTAGTCCCATATATGGTTCGTATCTATTTTTACCGAACCTTTTTCATTTTCTGAACGTCTCAAACTCACCTTCTCCTCTTTCTGGGATTAGTAGATAGTGTCTTCTTCTATCCTCAGCTTCATGCTGTATCTGTTGTAAACGTCATTCTAGGTTGTTGCTGGAAATTCACGCAGACTTTCCTTGAGTCGTCTCGTGGCTTCTGAACTTTTCTCATTCAAATTACTGGCAAAAGCCATAGCTGCCCAATTATCAGGTACGCGTGGTAACGTTATTCTTTTACGCTGGAACCTATCCACGAACTCCCTAAGCAACTCTGAATCTCCTTGCTTGATTTTTAAAATATCTTTCATTCTCTTTTCAACTTTTTGAGCTCCCGAATGTGCTTTGACAAAAGAATCTGCAAGCTCAGCAAAAGAATTTATAGAATTTTCAGGTAAAAGGGAATATCATGTTAATGCATCTTTGGTGAGTGTTTCACCAAATTTTTTCACCAACACTGATTCAATTTCTTGTCTGGTTAAATCATTGCCTTTCACAGCAATTTTGAATGTTGTCACGTGGTCTCATGGATCAATTGTGCCATCATACTTCGGAATATCAGGCATTTCGAACTTCTTCAAGATCGGCACCGGAGTTGCACTAGGCTTCCATGGTTGTTGTGAGTACTTATCCATGTCTATTCCTTTGATTACAGGTGGCACTCTAGGTATTCACTCTATGCGATCACTTTGCTCCTTGAGCTGCTTCTACAAGGTTAGAACTAAATTTTGTAAATCAGAATTAACTATATTACTCGGTTCTCCATCGCGAGACCCGCTTGGAGTTCCACCATTGCCTGAGTTAATGAGCGCAGAACGTGGGTTTTCTAAAGTATTCTAATTTGGAGTTGGTGTTGGTGGTGCAACTGGCAATTGGCTGGTAAAAGCTCGGAGAGCATTGCTGACTTGTTGAGCAATGAGATTTTTTAAGGCATCATCGAATGCTTGGTCGTTTGCAACTCCAGCATTTTGATTTGCCTCGAATCCGTTTTGATTTTCAACCCTATTATTTGCTTCAGAGCCATCTGGAGTTCCTTCTCGTGACTGACGTTGTAAATTACGCAGTGAGGGAAGTGGGTTCCTATCACCCGCATCATTCTCCTGATGTTGAGGATCTTGTAGGTTGTTGTCATTGTTATTTGACATGGTAAATTTTTTGATGAAAGAATTGATTAAGAAAGTAAACAATTATCATATTCCTGATAACGGAACTAATTTGTTTAACCAAAAATAGGAATTTCGGTCAAAACTTTATTTTAGAAGAACTCGGGTTACTGATAATCAAAAAATAAAATAAATAGAAGAAATTGACTTTGATAATAATAAGAAGAACAGAGGGAAACGGCATAAATCAGTATATTCCGATGATATTTTGTGTTCTTACAAATGATCAGTCTTCTCCTTTTATAGTTATTTCTAGGTATTACATTTCGTTTTCACCATAATTGAGCCATTATTGCCAATTAATGGTATTCAAGGACATTTAATGTAACGTTACAATCAGTGATCATGTGATTCGATACATATTCCTTAACGTTTTCTATTTTTAATGCCTAATAGCACGTATCTATACCTTATTTACTATCAGATTCATTCCCTTCTATTAGACCCTAACTCTTTTTCATCAGGCGTGGCATGGCTGTGGCAAGGATTTGGGCATGATGACCTTGTCATTAGCCTATGTGCAGGCGAAACGATCATGCGGGCAACGGACAAGACATTGTCATTGAGGGTTTTTGTGGGAGAGTATTGGCCAAGGCCTTGGCACATGGAAGGCACACTTTGCAAAGGCTTGACAAGGCAGCATGGGCAATGTTAGGGCGGCATGGCACGGCATGCGCACCAAATCAGTGGCATGGCAATTTTGGGTTGTGGCAGCTAGTGCAGGCTAAGCTAAGGCAAGGCGGAAAGGCAGGATGATGGAAATGGCTTTCATAGCTAAGACAAATCTAAGTGAAGGAAAATACAAGCAATGGCATGAGGGAAATGAAGGTTGACATGGGCAAGGCAGAAATTAGGCCACGGCGGTGCGCGGGCGGCAAGCAGCGTCAGGCGTGTGCGGCAAAACCATGGCAGCAGGTTTCGGGCAAGACATTGGTGTGGAGCAATGTCTAATTGAGCTAAGGCTTGGAACAAATCAAGCCTTGGCGAAATTCAGCTGGACAAGTGAAGATGGCACATGCAATGCACAAGATGGGCAGTTTTGGCGGTTAACTTGTCATAACCTCTTTGTCCCATGATGTCCCATGATCTGATTATGCTTGTATCATTATCCCATTTCGTGTATAGTGTGTCCTGAGTAGTTGGGGATGTCAACTACATGTTAGGAACAGATTTAAACTTAACCCAACAAGTGGCAAAAGTTGTAGACGACAAGTATCAATGTGCTGTCAAGTCTAAAGGCTGCCTATATTCTATAAATAGGGCCTTTGGGACTTAGTCAGAGATATGCAATTTCGTGTAAAATTATAAATGGGAAACAAGAGATAAACGTGAGGGTTTCTAAGTGTTTCAAAAGGGACTAAGGTTTGGCTTGGGCAGATCTTAGTGTTGGCCAAGAACGACTTGTGTTCTTCGTCAAAAGTGGGCTGTGAGCGGACTGTGTTCATAGCAAGAGTGAGGTTCCTTTGTATATTTTCAAAATTAATGAAAAGGTTGGGAATTTTCCCGTATTGACTTTGTGTTCTTACTTAAATTCTAATTTGCTGCCTCAAAATTCGTTAAGACCAAACTTGCTAAAATTTGGCTAAATAAAGGCTGAGTCAAGTGCGAGGCTTGACTTCCGCGCGGGTGTGACTTTGGGCTGACCAAAAATGCCCCCGTGACAACTGGTATCAGATTTGAGCAGGTTCATGGCAGTGGAAAGACGATCAGTGGCAGATTTTGTTGGGCTATTTGAGAACATGGCTGGTCGCACAAATGCAGAACAGCATCAAAGGGTGGAGTAGTTGGAAGCACTCATTGGGCAGGTTCTTGATGTTGATGGCGATTCTTCTGTTCTTGCGAGAATGGCACGTTTGGAGGCAGATTATGCGGCGAGCCATAAAACTACGTTGGCAGAAATGGCCTTGGTATGCCAAGGGAAGGAAGAATCGCGAGAAGGTGGCTCAACTTCGAATGGCATTGCAATATTCTGCCCCTAGAAGTGATGAACGCACTAAGTTGAGGATTCCGGAACCAAAAGCTTATGGTGGTGCATGAAGTGCCAAAGAACTAGAAAATTTCTTATGGAATGTGGAGCAGTATTTCCAAGTTGCTCGTGTGTTGGATGATGAAAAGGTGGTGATCACACCTATGTATTTGACTGATGATGCAAAGGTGTGGTGGCGTTCACGAGTTGCGGATGGGGAAAGTGCTGACTTCCCAAGATTGAGACTTGGTAAATGTTGAAGAAGGAATTAAAATCTCAATTCCTTCCAACAAACTCATCATGGGTTGCGCGAGATGGGCTGCGTTGCTTGAAACAAAGTGGCACGGTGAGGGAGTATGTCATGGAATTTTCGTCCTTGATGCTGAATGTAAGTAATATGGCAGAAGAAGACAAGCTGCATTACTTCATAAATGGATTGAAGGGCTGGGCGCAATTGCAGTTGAGAAGGCAGAATGTTCAAAGCCTATCTACCGCCATTGTTGCGGCAGATGCGTTGGCGGACCTAAATATAGGTGATGATCTTGCTGAAACTTCGCATTCAAAGGCTGACGGGAAGAAAGACAAAGCAAGGGAATGGAAGAAAAGCGGAAAGGGCCAAGCTGTTGAAAATGAGGTATTTGCCAAGAATGTGAGACAGGAAATTCACAATGGCAAGCAAAGGAACGATAAATTCAATGGCTGCTTTACTTGTGGTGGACCGCACTTGAAGAAGGACTGTCCGGTGTAGGCTAGGGTGAATTGCAATGCTAGCTGCGGAAAAACAGGAACAAGTGGCGGAGGCAAATGCAATAGTGGCAGATGTGAATAGAGCACCAGGGGCGTTGTTTGTGAACAACCCCTTGGGGCTGATTAATTGAGATGGCTCGACGAGGACGTCGATTTCAAAGGGTGTGGGTGGTTTGTTAGACCTTAACTCTTTGTCATCGGGCGTGACGCGGCTGTGGCAAGGATTTGGGTCATTGGCCTATGTGCGGGCGAAATGATCATGCGGGCGACGGACAAGACATTGTCATTGAGGGTTGTTGTGGGAGAGTATTGGCCACGGCCTTGGCACAGACAAGGCGCACTTGGCAAAAGCTTGACAAGGCAGCATGGGCAATGTTAGGGCGGCATGGCACGGCATGCGCGCCAAAATCAGTGGCATGGCACTTTTGGGTTGTGGCAGCTAGTGCGGGCTAAGCTAAGGCAATGCGGAAAGGCAAGATGATGGCAATGTTTTTCAATAGCTAAGACAAAGCTATGTGAAGGAAAATACAAGCAATGGCACGAGGGAAATGAAGGTTGACATGGGCAAGGCAGAAATTAGGCCAAGGCAGTGCGTGGGCGGCAAGCGGCATCGGACGTGTGCGGCAAAATCATGGCAGCAGGTTTCGGGCAAGAAATTGGTGCGGAGCAATGTCAAATTGAGTTAAGGCTTGGCACAAAGCAAGCCTTGGGCGAAATTCAGCTGGACAAGTGAAGATGGCACATGCAATGCACATGGTGGCCAGTTTTGGCGGTTAACTTGTCATAACCTCTTTGTCCCATGATGTCCCATGATCTGATTATGCTTGTATCATTATCCCATTTCGTGTATAGTGTGTCCTAAGTAGTTGGGGATGTCACCTACATGTTAGGAACAAATTTAAACTTAACCCGACAAGTGGCAAAAGCTATAGACGACAAGTATCAATGTGCTGTCAAGTCTAAGGGCTGCCTATATTCTATAAATAGGGCCTTTGGGACTTAGTCAGAGATGTGAAATTTCGTGTGAAATTATAAGTGGGAAACAAGAGAGAAACGTGAGGGTTTCTAAGTGTTTCAAAAGGGGCTAAGGTTTGGGGCAGATCTTAGTGTTGGCCAAGAACAACTTATGTTCTTCGTCAAAAGTGGACTGTGAGCGAACTATATTCGTAGCAAGAGTGAGGGTCCTTTGTATATTTTCGAAATTAATGCAAAAGTTGAAAATTTTCCCGTATTGGCTTTATGTTCTTACTTAAATTCTGATTTGCTGCCTGAAAATTCGTTAAGGCCAAACTTGCTGAAATTTGGCTAAGTGAAGGCTAAGTCAAGTGCGACGCTTGACTGTCGCGCGGGTGTGACTTTGGGCTGACCAAAAATGCCCCCGTGACACCTTCCATCATAAAGAGGTTCGAGCATCTGTCCTCCTTGCCTTTTATTTGAACGTCCGTCCGTACCTATTGAAGCTAGTGCCTATTTGATTATTCTTTATCACCTACCCTTCTTTGACTGGTCCACGTGTTACAACGTGTCATCTTATAATGAATTCCATATGTAAACTTAATTTTTCCCAATACAGTAAAAAGAATATATTAAAAATTGAAATTCATCATAGATTTTCTTTTTGATAATAAACCTTTTCCTTCCGTTAATTAGATGCTTGGGCGACTTTAGAATTGTAACTTTTGTATTTCTTATTTATGTAATCGAATGAATTTTTAATCACATCATGACTTTTTTTTTATCGAAAACATTCATCTATTTATTCATCGAAAACATTTAATTGTCCACTTTTATTTTCAAAATTAAAAATAGAATCCAAAAATCTGCAAAAAAGGATCAGCAACTAGCTTCTGGTGTGCTCCTCAACTTTTGCGGTCTAAATCCTTTAATTTAGGTCCAGTAAGCACTTTTGCCTACAGTTTAGTGCTATCGGTAATCCTACTTTAGACAACACTACAATTATTTAAGCAACTATAACAAGTTGGTTTTCACCTGCAATTATTCCTTATTTCTTAAGGCGTTAAATTTATTTTCTTTTTTGGTCTGTTTCAAAAAGAATGATACATTTCTAAATTTAGTAACAATTTAACTTAAATTTACAATTTTACCATTAAAGAAAATTTTTATAACCACACAAATACTTTGGGCTCCTTTTTAACTTGTTTAAGACCACAAATTTTAAAAATCTTTATTTTTTCTTAAACCCAGTGCTCAGTCAAATAAGTTGGCATAAATCGGAACGGAGCGAGTAAATGATCTCTTTTTTTTTATTGAAGTAAGATACTGCGTTTGAATGAAATCATGATGCTTTCCGCATCCTTGCTCCCTCGGAGCAATAATCTCATATTGTTGAAACATATCATTAGGCCTTCCACGTCTCTTCTAACTGGCATTTTGTAACTATAATTTGTGGTTGTTTGGTGGTTAACCTGCATCTGTTCTTACATCTTCATCAGGTATAAGATTTTTGAAAACGTGATGGATCGATTCAGCATGCTTTTACTACGATCTCTTGCAGCTATTGCTATATTATTGAGGGCAAAAGCTGATCTAAACCCTCTGAATGCAGTATCTCCTTGTGCTTCTAATTGATAATCTAGTTGAAAATTGTTTTGGGGTTGAGTTGGTGATGATGAAGAAGAAGGTGAATATACTACAGCAGCCTCAGAAAATGCTCTGAAATCAACATTAAATATTCTGATCTCTTGATCGCTTTGCTTATTATTATTTTTAGACCTGGTGGAAGATGCATTTGATGATTAATCATCAAATCATCGGTACCGCCGCCGGCAGCTGTCGAAATCTGCTGGTGGTCGTCGTCGTCTACACTCGTAGAGTTTGACGAATTAGGAATATTGGGATCTGAGATCAAGCTTTGAGTCCAACCTGAAATATCAGAAGCGGCACAGATGATTGCATCTGTATTTGAAACAAAGGAATCTCCATCTTCCATGATTGTGTCTATAGACATCTCTCTATAATTCATTTTCTTCTCTTTTTTCATAGATTGGTGGAGTTACTTTAGCTTCATTCTTCGTTTAAAAAGAGTTTTAGGTCTTGCATAGTCAATTTTTTATTTTTTTATTTTATGGTTATTCCAAGAAATTTCGCTTTCATTTGTTTGTAATAGTTCAACTTTATCTATCAACACGCTCCTCAACGTGAAATGACTCATCTAGTGGAAAAAGGTTTAATTATTACAGTATAAGGAAAAGCTTTTCAAAAACTTCGATTTGAGGCTACGACGGATGCACATTTATCGAAGGTGTCTTGTCGAAATTTTTTACTAAATATATGTATTAATACTATAAGGAAGCGAATAAGTAGGAAAAAATAATACCATTTGACATAAATTGTCTCTTCGCGCATTGGTTATATATGTGTTGAACTAGAATTTAATTCAGGAAGTTTTGTAACTTAAGACTCAATAAAACCAATATACTAAAGTTATTTCTTATCTAGAAATATGCTAATTAAAGATATTATTTCCGTTCTTTTATAAATTTCTACATCACTTACAAAAATTTACGTGTAGGCCTCTGATAGTGGGATCCAAACAAGACTAAAATTACGACAAAAGTTGGAACTTAAATTTCCTCGAACATGGCTGATGTAGATCAATTGCTTTGACAAAGTGCCAATGAAGTCTTGCAGTTGGATAAAAGTAATTTTCTTGTCGATTGCCAATGAAGTCTTGATTTTTTCTCCACCAACCAACCAAGTCCTGATTCGATAGTTATTAAAAGGCTAAATTCTTAGATAGTGTTGAGAAAGGGGTTACATAAGGGTAAATTGAAATTTTCTCTTATTAGATTCCACCAATAAGAATAAAGAAGATGGTTAAATTAGTTAGCCATGTGTAGCTTATACATATATACACTTGTAATATTCATTTTTGATAATTAATGAGAATTAACATCTGATCCCTTTCTTCCTCATTTCTATCGTCTCTCTCCTTCCTCCTCTTACATCTATCTTCTTTTGCTTCTGCTAGCTTATACAATATCATGGTATTAGAGCGTAGCTAGTGAATTCTAGCATACGATATATTACATTTCATTTCTTTGACAGATTAGTTGACTAATTTTTCTGTTTCAGTCTCTTTTGCCAACTCTCAGAAATTCATCACAACTCATGCTTTCAAACCAAAAAACCTTGCTAGGGTCTTGTTGATACCGAATGGTCGTAAGGATCCTCTTTTCGATCTATGGTGCCCTTTGCGGGCTTTTACCAGCTAACCTCTCTCGTTTCTCTTTTCACTATTGCCTTGTAGTGCTCTTTGTGCGTTTTCACTAACAAGACTCTCTCATTTCAATTTCTCTGCTTACCATCGCCTTACAGTGCCCGGGAGGGTTTTCACCAATAAGACTCTCTCATTTTATTTCTTTCATTTTGATTATATTAGATCCAAATGATTGTATCCTCTAATTCTTTAAACATTCTTATTGATTGATCGGAAGGACTTGAAAAGGATTTGGGTAAAAAAAATTTGGATTGAATTACAACTTTGGAATCTTTCAGGCAAAATCATTACCCAAACATTATAATATCTGCCCCAGTTTCACTTTTTGGGAGAATTTGGATTTATATTTTGGTATGACTGAACCTTAGAGAGAGGCTGCTTATGTATCCTTTCGGAATCGAGTCGAACGTAGTTCAGGGAACTCTGGTTTTTTTTGCTTGTTTTCTTTTTTGATTTTCTTTTTTCTTTTTCTTTATTTTCTTTGTCATTTTTTAATAATAACTTCTAGATTCCAAAGAGGGTAATCAAAGAGAAGTAATCGGCTCAAAGGGTTGGCAAAAGGGTTAACGGTGTTTGGATAGCAAGAATGAAAGCCTTTGTCATGCCAATCAGAGAATGTTAACATCAAGTAATGATTTAAACATAGTAACTTTTATCTACATCTGCATTGAATGTTGCCTCGAGGACATTTCCTTTGATGTCACCCAAATACAATGCTCCATTTGGCAATACTCTTGTTACAATATATGAATCTTTGTAATTTTGAGCAAATTTTTCCTTAGCTTCTTCATGGTGCGGGAGAATATGTCTTAGGACGAGCTGCCCCACTTCAAATTTCTTGGGATGTACTTTTTATTTTAAGCATTGGCCATTCTTTGTTGTACAACTGCCCATGGTAGCCTCCGGCCAATCACATTCCCTCAATCAAAGACAATGTTTTAATCGGGTCTTAACTCAATCTTCATCAGCGATCTCGGCTTCAACAATGATCCGAAGGGAAGGAATTTAAACTTCTACGGGTATCACGCCTTCATTTCCATAAACCAATCCAATAAAGGCGGCTTCGTTTGAATTTAATTTAGGCTTACTGTTCCAATTCTCTGTTTATTCTCTTACACTTCTTATCTTCAACACATTCTGCTTCTTGATTCATTATTTCGAAATCTGACAGCGTTTTAGGATCTAGGTATGAAGGCCGCAAGCATGTCATGTTATTAAAATCTGCATTTACAGAACTGAAAAGAGAATAAGAAAGGTGACAAGATTAAGAAAAGAGACAAACATGGATGATGAAATATTGATTTCATCTATTTGAAAAAAAAAATAGAAGGATTTACATCAGAATGTAAGACAGTAAAGTAAAAACATTTGGTTGACACACTGAATAACTCGAAAGTTAGAAAAGATAGCAAGACGGGCTACCGCGACTCCGTCTGATCGGGAAAGTTTCTGGGTTGGCGCCCGTTTTTTGTTTCTCTTCTGCTC
>MU713696.1:72366-92061 GCA_026770625.1 Nicotiana glauca | reverse complement strand
CTTCATTTGAATTTAATTTAGGCTTACTGTTCCAATTCTCTGTTTATTCTCTTACACTTCTTATCTTCAACACATTCTGCTTCTTGATTCATTATTTCGAAATCTGACAGCGTTTTAGGATCTAGGTATGAAGGCCGCAAGCATGTCATGTTATTAAAATCTGCATTTACAGAACTGAAAAGAGAATAAGAAAGGTGACAAGATTAAGAAAAGAGACAAACATGGATGATGAAATATTGATTTCATCTATTTGAAAAAAAAAATAGAAGGATTTACATCAGAATGTAAGACAGTAAAGTAAAAACATTTGGTTGACACACTGAATAACTCGAAAGTTAGAAAAGATAGCAAGACGGGCTACCGCGACTCCGTCTGATCGGGAAAGTTTCTGGGTTGGCGCCCGTTTTTTGTTTCTCTTCTGCTCCGGCAATGGCTACTATGGCTTGCAATGCTGGATCAAATTCCCCATCATCAAATCATCCCGAGCAGGCCATGTCCTATTACTCAAATCTGGCAAAGTCAATCCCACATTTGCCTTCATTTTTTTATTTTTTACCGCCAACTTGCCTACTTGCCTTTTCTTGATCTTGCATCAACAACAGCAGTATTTTTTTCCATTTGTTGAGAAGATGCTTTTACTTCTGAGGATCTTGGATTGTTTGTGTGACTCGCCATTGCAAACCAATAAACCGACCACCTTTAATTAGCTTTTATTTCAAAACAACAAGCGTGTTAGAATAAACACTCTCTCTTTTATTTCTTCTTTTTTACAACTTCATTCTCTTTTTAAAAAAAAATAATAATTCGATCGAACCTGATGTGGGTTGCCTACGTATCATGTGGAGACATGAATTAGATCTTGCGTAGTTCAAGAAGATCAAAAATAAAATAAATAAACTAACTCTTTTTATTTACTTTAAAAAAAAAGCAAATCGTAAAAGCTCTTAACAAGGAAAATATTTTTGAACTTTGAATTCTCTTTTTTTTTTTTTTTTTTGAAATTTTCAAAAGAAAGACTTCTAAACAAGAAAGAAAATATTTTAGGATTTCCATATTTGGTAATTTTCGAAAGAAAGAAATATTTTTTGAATTTTAATTTTTTTTTCTTTTTTTTATGGAAAAAGATTTCTAAAAAAAGGTGAAAAATATTTTTGGGTTTTTTGAAATTGAGGGCCGGACCCGATGAAGGTTGCCTCCGTATCTCACATCCGGTGAGAATCAGACCTGCGTAGTTCGTTTAAAATAACTATAAAAAAAAAGAAAACTATTTTGAAAATTGTTAGTTTATATACCAAAAACCTTTCAAAATTTTATTTTTAAAAAATGGTATTTTATGAAAAGTTGGAAATTTCCTCTTTCTTTATCCTTGTTTAATTCTATCCTAAAGTCGGTCAACACTTGAGTGAAGCTTACCAAATAATGTTACATATATCACATAAATATGAACATGTTGGTCCGAAAAATTGGTACCTGTCCTAGACGGGCCCCGCCCCTGTGCCGAGCCCCGCTAAGTTCAATGCACATGATGCAAATAAAGCGTAACCTACTAGGGATATTCATTGCTTGTGGCTTGTTCTTCTAAGTTTTCAAATCCTAAAGGAGATGGCATCTAGACCTGGCTTACCCGGGTGGACAACCCAAGCCGGGGAGCGTCAAGCGTCACCAGTAGTAGAACAGAACTGGCTAGCTAAAGGCTCTCCCGCCTACACATGTGTGACAAAATCCTTCACCAGAAGCTGGTAGGCTAACTGGCTTTATCTCAAGACAAAAGTTTTGTGATGCTGATAGGCAAACACAACATAACTACCTATCAGAAGACTTAGAGGGGTGCGAGAGAGGATACAATTTATATCACAATTCAAAAAAATATTAAAGAGGTAAATAAGCGACAAATAGCGCACTAGGCTCTGAAACACAATAATATTCAAAACATGAAAAAAGCCAAAGAAGAGTCAATATTCAAAGCTCGAATTCTATTATTTAGTCCCCAGCAGAGTCGCCATAGCTGTCATACCTCTTTTTTCCCACACAACCCTATTACAAGGTTGAGTTAGAAGAGTTTTTCCAATTAGAGTGAAGTTTTAAAAAGGGATTATTTATTATTAAGAGTCGCCACTTGGAATTGAGTTTTGGTGTTCCAAGTCACCTTTTATTCGAATTCCCTTTCAAAAGGAAGGTTTGACTCTTAATTATGGTCTACGAAACAAAAGACTGAGTAAGGAATTCTGTTGACCGAGGGGAAGGTGTAAGGCACCCCTCGAATCCCGTGGTTCTAGCACGGTCGCTTTTATTGACTAATGTAAGGCTTAAATATATTCTTGACTATTCTTGTATTTTATTGGTTATGGCTTGTCTATTACCGCTTTACTTAATTATTATATTTTTATTAATTGTTTGGACCCAGATGCGATATACACACAAGGTATTTCTTTGACGTTAGATGTTAAACCAAGGTACGGAATGTACACATGGGTATAACACAATTATTTTAAATTTAAAGGCATCGAGACGCGGGAATGCGCACATGATCCTTTTTGTTAATTAAGCATATCAATCCAAGGTTCGGGTATGAACACAAGGGCTAATATTTAAAGTATATCTAAAGTTTTTCTAGCGCATAGAGTATTTTACTTATTTTGTCTCTTTTAGATTCGAGATATTTAATTATATATTTTTAGTATTTTTTAAAGATTTAAAAGTAAAAACTAAATAAAGAAGTAAAACGAATTAGCTGAATCAACTTAAAGTTAAGGAACATATAGAATATTCAATCCATCATACTAGAATGAATTCACAACAACTATATACTAATTAAATTTTTTTTACATGCAAAGTTGATGATTTTTAAAAGGACTAATGAAAACATTTACACATATATTATTTACCTATGTTAAAGAAAATAGAAAGAAAAGAGCATACTGTGAATTTTCTTCTTTAAAAATACTTTATCCATTTAGCTAAAGGATCATTTCAACTTTTAAAAGACAATTAAACCAAACAGTAGGTATGAAATATCTTAGCAGTACTTTAACCAAACTTTAGGAATGGCATTCTCATTTTTATTTAACAATCCTTACCAAACTAGTGAAAATCATTATAAACTAACAAAAAAAAAATAATCAATACTTAGTGTTGTATAGTAAAATACTTTCGATAATTAATTTTTAACTTTAGTAGCAAATGAGTATTCAACTAACTATAAATTACTTAGCACTATCTATGGCATCAAAATCACGATTAAAAAAGAAACTACGGAGATAATTAAACAACAAAAATAATATGAAATAAGATACACATCACATTAATCATTACAAACACACAAAATACGTACAAATTAAAAGACCGTAGAAATAAAGATAGAGCATATGAACCTTTGTAGAAGCTTTCAATAATATAAAGAAGATCCAGCAATTACACGAAATGGATGAAAAACAGCAACGATAATGCGAACCCAAACCTCGAAACTAAACCTCTATTCAAACTCCATCATTTCTATGTTTAAAGCTTTTGAAGGATAGAGATGTAGAACCTTTCTTAAAAAGAAAAATCTATTTTTTCTCAATATTTATTGCCTTCTTCCGTTGCAAAATTTTTCCCTTTTCAAAAGATTGGACCCCCCTTTAAAATATCGGACCTCCCCCTTTATATGTGAATGTGTGTGCGGATGATCGTGTGTGTGTGCGCGCAATAATGTGAGTGTTTAGGTAGTTTAGGTAGATTTTGGACTCTATATATATATATATATATATATATATATATATATATATATATATCAATGATTTGTTTTTCTTTTTTAAAAAAAATAGAAATAAAACTTATATTCTAAGAGTGTAAGTATTTTTATTTATTTTTTTTTTTGGTAGTTTTTTTTTTAATATTAGGTTTTATGAAATAAAACCTATTAAGAACAAGATAAAAGTTTTAAAATATTAAGATTAGACCTAAAAGAAATATTTACACTAAAATAGTATAGAATTTAGGTGTGGTAAAAAATTAGGTGTTCACATATAGTGAATAGTTGTGTTATATATATATATATATATATAAGTTTTTTTTATATATATATAAACTTATATATATATATTCTCTTTTTTTTAAAAATAGAAATAAAACTTATATTCTAATAGTGTAAGTATTTTTTTGGTATTTTTTTTTATATTAGTTTTTATGAAATAAAACCTATTNTTTTTTTTTTGGTAGTTTTTTTTTTAATATTAGGTTTTATGAAATAAAACCTATTAAGAACAAGATAAAAGTTTTAAAATATTAAGATTAGACCTAAAAGAAATATTTACACTAAAATAGTATAGAATTTGGGTGTGGTAAAAAAATAGGTGTTCACAGCATGCCCCTCTTTGCTTGGAAACATGAAGAGTTTTCAGGCAAAGAAAATGAACAAAGTGACTAATTTTTGACCTCACCATTATTTAAAAAGAAAAGAAGATTAAAGAAAAGGTTGTGACCGAGCTTTGGTTTTGGGCAGCCTACATATCCCGAGTTATAAGGGAATCAGGTCACGTGTAGTTCAAGTAGAAAAAGAGTGATGGAGTATGCTTAGATGGAGAGTCGAGTGAAGTTCCGTCGAGGTTCCGATCCGCGGTTCCTACTATTATATCAAAATGAAAAGAAAATTACATACTCTTGAAATTTAAGAGTTACAAAATTCCTATCTAAATGCCATCTGGAGTCTTGTCTTGATTCTTGACTTGCTTCTCCCAGTGACTTTGGATTGAAACTTGATGCTCTCGATGCAACAGACTATGAAATATTCTTTCATGCTTGTTTCTTGATCAGATGATAAGAAGATGGATCTTGAAATTCTACTTCTCTGCATGCATTATGTAAAAGCTGGTTTGGCCGGCAGTAAGATCAAACGTTTCACTTTCTCTGGCGAGAGCTGGAATCTTATTTTTTGCACATCCAATCCGTGCTTTGCAGAAAAACCTACAAGCAATCACAAACAAACAAAACGAACAAAAATTTTCTGCCCCAGTTTGCACTAGAAAATTTTTGTGAGTTATTGTAAACACATTAAACTATCATTGCTATTGTAGAATAAAGAATTGAAAAAGACATACATTTTTTTAAAAGCAAAGGGAATGTTATACCCTGTGTTAACAAGAAGGAAGGCAACCAGGGGATGCAGTACCCTATGTTGGCAGAAAATAATGCAACCAGGGGATATTATACCTTGTATTGACAACAAAATGAGGCTCGTGGCACTCTGAAATGCTACTAGGGGATGTCATACCCTATGTAGAAAATAATGCAACCAGGGGATATAGTACCTTGTGTTGCCAATAAAATGATGCAACCAGGGGATGTAGTACCCTGTGTTGACAGAAAATAATGCAACCAGGGAATATTGTACCCTATGTTGGCAGAAAATAATGCAACCAGGGGATGTTGTACCCTGTGTTGACAACAAGATGAGGCTTGTGGCATTCTGAAATGCTACTAGGGGATGTTGTACCCTATGTAGAAAATAATGCAACCAGGGGATGTAGTACCCTGTGTTGACAGAAAATAATGCAACCAGGGGATATTGTACCCTGTGTTGACAACAAGATGAGGCTTGTGGCATTCTGAAAAGCTACTAGGGGATGTTGTACCCTATGTAGAAAATAATGCAACCAGGGGATATTGTACCCTGTGTTGACAACAAGATGAGGCTTGTGGCATTCTGAAAAGCTACTAGGGGATGTTGTACCCTATGTAGAAAATAATGCAACCAGGGGATATTGTACCCTGTGTTGACAACAAGATGAGGCTTGTGGCATTCTGAAAAGCTACTAGGGGATGTTGTACCCTATGTAGAAAATAATGCAACCAGGGGATATTGTACCCTGTGTTGACAACAAGATGAGGCTTGTGGCATTCTGAAAAGCTACTAGGGGATGTTGTACCCTATGTAGAAAATAATGCAACCAGGGGATATTGTACCCTGTGTTGACAACAAGATGAGGCTTGTGGCATTCTGAAAAGCTACTAGGGGATGTTGTACCCTATGTAGAAAATAATGCAACCAGGGGATGTAGTACCCTGTGTTGACAGAAAATAATGCAACCAGGGGATATTGTACCCTGTGTTGGCAGAAAATAATGCAACCAGGGAATATTGTACCCTGTGTTGACAACAAGATGAGGCTCGTGACACTCTGAAATGCTACTAGGGGATGTCATACCCTATGTAGAAAATATAAATGCAACCAGGGGATGTAATACCCTGTGTTGGCAATAAAATAAGGCCCGTGGCTCGCTGAAATGCTACTAGGGGATGTTGTACCCTATGTAGAAAATAAAAATGCAACCAGGGGATATAGTACCCTGTGTTGGCAATAAAATGAGGCTCGTGGCACGCTGAAATGCAACTAGGGGATGTCATACCCTATGTAGAAAATAAAAATGCAACCAGGGGATGTAGTGCCCTGTGTTGGCAATAAATCTCGTGGCTCTCTAAAATACTACTAGGAGATGCCATACCCTATGTAGAAAATAAAAATGTAACCAGGGAATGTAGTAACCTGTGTTGGCAATAAAATGAGGCTCGTGGCTCTCTGAAATGCTACTAGGGATGTCGTACCCTATGTAGAGAATAAAAATGTAACAAGGGGATGTAGTACCCTGTGTTGGCAATAAAATGAGGCTCGTGGCAATCTAAAACGCTACTAGGGGATGTCGTACCCTATGTAGAGAATAAAAATGCAACCAGGGGATGTAGTACCCTGTGTTGGCAATAAAATTAGGCTTGTGGCTCTTTGAAATGCTATTAGGGGATGTCGTACCCTATGTAGAGAATAAAAATACAACCAGGGGAAGTAGTATCCTATGTTGGCAATAAAATGAGGCTCGTGGCTCTCTGAAATGCTACTAGGGGATATCGTACCCTATGTAGAAAGTAAAAATACAACCGGAGGATGCAGTACCCTGTATTGAAGATAGGGTGTTGATCCCCTATAATGAAACTAAAAATAACATGTTTACATATATGTTGGAAAAAATCAAGGATTTGAGAACTTCACTTGGTGGTGTTCGTGTTTTCACAAACTATTTCTTAAAATTGTTCTGTTCTTGTTCTAAACAAAGAAAGATTTCTTATTTTTTAAAATGGAGGTCGGTTTGTGTCCTTGATTATTTCAGTCTCTTGATCTCGGCTCATCTTCTTTAATGATTTCAACTGCAACTGATAATTTCCTTATACCAACTGCAATTTCTGACTCTGTAGAACCTTTGGCATTTTCAAACTTTGCCATGATGGTACTTAACCTTTTTCAACTTTATGTTACCTTTGTGAGCATTTTGCTTTTGACATCTTTCGAAGTTTTCCATTTCAAAGCATTGGTCAATCATGGTCAGTTGGGGTTGACTTGATGCCCTTGTCGAGGTTGGGTGCCTTTTGAATATATCAGCTCGCTTCAAACCAGAACCCTGTAAATCGTTCTTGCCATCCTTTCTTTACCTTATTTTTGGAACAAAGTTAGACGGAAAGGGATTCAAAGAAAAACAAACAAACAATGGAATAGAGAATGAGTTTAAAACAAGAGGTGTCACTTTCGGAGAACAGAAATACGGACTTATCTAGGAGTACATGCAGACTTCAATGAACATGACATGCCTCTTGGACTGGATGTCTGATCTGTGCAAACCGTCCAACTCTCATAAATTCATCACAACTCATGCTTTCAAACCAAAAAACCTTGCTAGGGTCTTGTTGATACCGAATGGTCGTGAGGATCCTCTTTTCGATCAGTGGTGCCCTTTGCGGGCTTTTACCAGCTAACCTCTCTCGTTTCTCTTTTCACTATTGCCTTGTAGTGCTCTTTGCGAGTTTTCACTAACAAGACTCTCTCATTTCAATTTCTCTGCTTACCATCGCCTTACAGTGTCCGGGAGGGTTTTCACCAATAAGACTCTCTCATTTTATTTCTTTCATTTTGATTGTATTAGATCCAAATGATTGTATCCTCTAATTCTTTAAACATTCTTGTTGATTGATCGGAAGGACTTGAAAAGGATTTGGGTAAAAAGAATTTGGACTGAATTACAACTTTGGAACCTTTGAGGCAAAATCATTACCCAAACATTATAATATCTACCCCAATTTCACTTTTTGGGGAAATTTGGAATTATATTTTGGTGTGACTGAACCTTAGAGAGAGGCTGCTTACGTATCCTTTCGGAATCGAGTCGAACGTATAGTTTAAGGAACTCTGGGTTTTTTTTTTGCTTGTTTTTTTATTTTCCTTTTTTGATTTTCTTTTTTCTTTTTCTTTATTTTCTTTGTCATTTTTTGATAATAACTTCTAGATTCCAAAGAGGATAATCAAAGAGAAGTAACCGACTCAAAGGGTTGGCAAAAGGGTTAACGGTGTTTGGATAGCAAGAATGAAAGCCTCCGTCATGCCAATCAGAGAATGTTAACATCAAGTAATAAGTTAAACATAGTAACTTTTGTCTACATCTGCATTGACTGTTGCCTCGAGGACATTTCCTTTGATGTCTCCCAAATACAACGCTCCATTTGGCAATACTCTTGTTACAATATATGGATCTTTGCAATTTTGAGCAAATTTTTCCTTAGCTTTTTCATGGTGCGGGAGAATATGTCTCAGGACGAGCTACCCCACTTCAAATTTCTTGGGATGTACTTTTTATTGTAAGCATTGGCCATTCTTTGTTGTACAACTGCCCATGGTAGTCTTCGGCCAATCACATTCCATCAATCAAAGACAATGTTTTAATCGGGTCTTAACTCAATCTTCATCAGCGATCTCGGCTTCAATAATGATCCGAATGGAAGGAATTTAAACTTCTACGGGTATCATGTCTTCAGTTCCATAAACCAATCCTGTAAAGGCGGCTTCATTTGAATTTAATTTAGGCTTACTGTTCCAATTCTCTGTTTATTCTCCTACACTTCTTATCTTCAACACATTTTGCTTCTTGATTCATTATTTCAAAATCTGACAGCGTTTTAGGATCTAGGCATAAAGGCCGCAAGCATGTCATGTTATTAAAATCTGCATTTACAGAACTGAAAAGAGAATAAGAAAGGTGACAAGATTAAGAAAAGAGACAAACATGGATGATGAAATATATATTTCATCTATTTGGAAAAAAAAATAGAAGGGTTTACATCAGAATGTAAGACAGTAAAGTAAAAACATTTGGATGACACACTGAATAACTCGAAAGTTAGAAAAGATAGCAAGACCGGCTACCGAGACTCCGTCTGATAGGGAAAGTTTCTAGGTTGGCACCCGTTTTTTGTTTCTCTTCTGCCCCGGCAATGGCTACTATGGCTTGCAATGATGGATCAAATTCCCCATCATCAAATCATCCCGAGCAGGCCATGTCCTATTGCTCAAATGTGGTAAAGTCAATCTCACATTTGCCTTCATTTTTTTATTTTTTACCGCCAACTTGCCTACTTGCCTTTTCTTGATCTTGCATCAACAACAACAGTATTTTTTCCATTTGTTGAGAAGATGCTTTTACTTCTGGGATCTTGGATTGTTTGTGTGACTCGCCATTGCAAACCAACAAACCGACCACCTTTAATTAGCTTTTATTTCAAAACAACAAGCGCGTTAGAATAAACACTCTCTCTTTTGTTTCTTCTTTTTTACAACTTCATTCTCTTTTTTTAAAAAAAATAATAATTCGATCGAACCTAATGTGGGTTGCCTACGTATCATGTGGAGACATGAATTAGATCTTGCGTAGTTCAAGAAGATCAAAAATAAAATAAATAAACTAACTCTTTTTATTTACTTTTAAAAAAACAAATCGTAAAAGCTCTTAACAAGAAAAATATTTTTGAACTTTGAATTCTCTATCTCTTTTTTTTTTTTTTTTTGAAATTTTCAAAAGAAAGACTTCTAAATAAGAAAGAAAATATTTTAGGATTTCCATATTTGGTAATTTTCGAAAGAAAGAAATATTTTTTGGATTTTGATTTTTTTTCTTTTTTTTTCTTTTTTTATGGGAAAAAGATTTCTAAAAAAAAGGTGAAAAATATTTTTGGATTTTTTGAAATTGAGGGCCGGACCCGATGAAGGTTGCCTACGTATCTCACATCCGGTGAGAATCAGACCTGCGTAGTTCGTTTAAAATAACTAAAAAAAAGAAAACTATTTTGAAAATTGTTAGTTTATATACCAAAAACCTTTCAAAATTTTATTTTAAAAAAATGGTATTTTATGAAAATTTGGAAATTTCCTCTTTCTTTATCCTTGTTTAATTCTATCCTAAAGCCGGTCAACACTTGAGTGAAGCTTACCAAATAATGTTACATATATCACATAAATATGAACATGTTGGTCCGAAAAATTGGTACCTGTCCTAGACGGGCCCGGCCCCTGTGCCGAGCCCCGCTAAGTTCAATGCACATGATGCAAATAAAGCGTAACCTACTAGGGATATTCATTGCTTGTGGCTTGTTCTTCTAAGTTTTCAAATCCTAAAGGAGATGGCATCTAGACCTGGCTTACCCGGGTGGACAACCCGAGCCGGGGAGCGTCAAGCGTCACTAGTAATAGAACAGCACTGGCTAGCTAAAGGCTCTCCCGCCTAAACATGTGTGACTAAATCCTTCACCAGAAGCTGGTAGGCTAACTAGCTTTATCTCAAGACAGAAGTTTTGTGATGCTGATAGGCAAACACAACATAACTACCTATCAGAAGACTTAGAGGGGTGCGAGAGAGGATACAGTTTATATCACAATTCAAATAAATATTAAAGAGGTAAATAAGCGAAAAATAGCACACTAGGCTCTGAAACACAATAATATTCAAAACATGAAAAAAGCCAAACAAGAGTCAATATACAAAGCTCGAATTCTTATTAATTAGTCCCCAACATAGTCGCCATAGCTGTCACACCTCTTTTTTCCCACACAACCCTATTACAAGGTTGAGTTAGATGAGTTTTTCCAATTAGACTGGCATTTTCAAAAAGGGATTATTTATTATTAAGAGTCGCCACTTGGAATTGAGTTTTGTTGTTCCAAGTCACCTTTTATTCGAATCCCCTTTCAAAAGAAAGGTTTGACTCTTAATTATGGTCTACGAAAGAGAAGACTGAGTAAGGAATTCTGTTGACCGAGGGGAAGGTGTAAGGCACCCCTCGAGTCCCGTGATTCTAGCAACGTCGCTTTTATTGACTAATGTAATACTTAAATATATTCTTGACTATTCTTGTATTTTATTGGTTATGGTTTGTCTATTACCGCTTCACTTAATTATTATATTTTTATTAATTGTTTGGACCCAGATGCGATATGCACACAAGGTATTTCTTTGAAGTTAGATATTAAACCAAGGTACGGAATGTACACATGGGTATAACACAATTATTTTAAATTTAAAGGCATCGAGACGCGGGAATGCGCACATGATCCTTTTTGTTACTTAAGCATATCAATCCAAGGTTCGGGTATGAACACAAGGGCTAATATTTAAAGTATATCTAAAGTTTTTCTAGCGTATAGAGTATTTTACTTATTTTGTCTCTTTTAGATTCAAGATATTTAATTATATATTTTTAGTATTTTTTAAAGATTTAAAAGTAAAAACTAAATAAAGAAGTAAAATGAATTAGCTGAATCAACTTAAAGTTAAGGAACATATAGAATATTCAATCCATCATACTAGAATGAATTTACAACAACCATATACTAATTACTTATTTTTCTTTTTACATGCAAAGTTGATGATTTTTAAAAGGACTAATGAAAACATTTACACATATATTCTTTACCTATGTTAAAGAAAATCGAAAGAAAAGAGCATACTGTGAATTTTCTTCTTTAAAAATACTTTATCCATTTAGCTAAAGGACCATTTCAACTTTTAAAAGACAATTAAACCAAACAGTAGGTATGAAATATCTTAGCAGTACTTTAACCAAACTTTAGGAATGACACTCTCATTTTTATTTAACAATCCTTACCAAACTAGTGAAAATCATTATAAACTAACAAAAAAAATAATCAATACTTAGTGTTGTATAATAAAATACTTTCTATAATTAATTTTTAACTTTAGTAGCAAATGAGCATTCAACTAACTATAAATTACTTAGCACTATCTATGGCATCAAAATCACGATTAAAAAAGAATCTAAGGAGATAATTAAACAATAAAATAATATGAAATAAGGTAAACATCACATTAAACATTACAAACACACAAAATACGTACAAATTAAAAGACCGTAGAAATAAAGATAGAGCATATGAACCTTTGTAGAAGCTTTCAATAATATAAAGAAGATCCAGCAATTACACGAAATGGATGAAAAACAGCAACGATAATGCGAACCCAAAACCCGAAACTAAACCTCTATTCAAACTCCATCATTTCTATGTTTAATGTTTTTGAAGGATAGAGATGTAGAACCTTTCTTAAAAAGAAAAATCTATTTTTTCTCAATATTTATTGCCTTCTTCCGTTGCAAAATTTTTCCCTTTTCAAAAGATTGGACCCCCCTTTAAAATATTCGACCTCCCCCTTTATATGTGAATGTGTGCGCGGATGATCGTGTGTGTGCGCGCGCAATAAGGTGAGACGTGAGAAACGTGAATTGGGGAGTTGGGGACGTGAGTCTTTAGGCAGTTTTGGATGTGAGTGTTTAGGTAGTTTAGGTAGTTTTTGGACTCTATATATATATATATATATATATATATATATATATAAGTATAAGTATTTATATGTACATATATATCAATGATTTTTTTTTTCTTTTTAAAAAAAAATAGAAATAAAACTTATATTCTAAGAGTGTAAGTATTTTTATTTTTATTTTACTTTTTTTTTGGTAGTTTTTTTTTATATTAGTTTTTATGAAATAAAACCTATTAAGAACAAGATAAAAGTTTTAAAATATTAAGATTAGACCTAAAAGAAATATTTGTACTAAAATAATATAGAATTTGGGTGTGGTCAAAAATTAAGTGTTCACAATAGCAAAAAAAATTGTTACAAGATTGTGGGATATCCACCAGAATTTAAACTCAGAAAGAAAGGGGGAGTTGGAAATTACAGTGCTCATAATTCAATGGCTGAGTCTGTAACTCAAAACAATGGAAATGCAAGATTCAACAATGCAACTGCCTATAATGTTCTAAATGAGAATAATATGCAGAATAGTGAAGCTACTGGGAATATGTTTGGTCAATTCTCTGAGTTAATTGAGGCTGAAAATCTGTCTATGGAGCAAAAAATAAATAATTAGCTAAACCTACAAGGACAGCTAACCAGTTGTACATTCACCAAAGAGCAATATGAGAAGATTCTCCAGTTACTAAACAATAACAATTCTGGGCAAATTTCTAGTGCAAATGTAGCAGGTACATCCAAGTACTTTAAAGAATGGATAATAGATACTGGGGCTACCAACCATATGGTAGCAGATTTAGGCTTGTTGGATAATTCTACTATAATACAAACTCAATGTCCAAAAAGAGTCTTCATGCCTAATGGAGATATAACTCATGTTACTCACACTGGAGCCAGTACAATATCCAGTAGAGACACAATAACTAATGTGTTCTATATCCCTCAGTTCAAGTTTAATCTTCTTTCGGTATCAAAACTAACAAAAGAATTGAGGTGCTTGCTAGCTTTCTTTCCTAATTTTTGCATTTTTCAGGAACTCTTCACTGGGAAGGTGAAAGCTATTGGTAGAGAAAATGATGGGCTGTACATTTTAAGAAGTCAAGCAGAAGGAAATAATTCTAGTGGAATTATTCTAGCAGCTACTGAAGGTGCAACTATTTGTGAGATCAAATCAACAGAGGATATAGAGTTGTGGCACAAAAGATTTGGACATGTATCAGCAAATGTCCTTAGAAAATTACTATCAGTTACTTTAAATGGTATAACAGACAGAATAAGTAGATGTGTTGTATGCCCATGTGCAAAACAAACGAGGCAGCCTTTTCATACTAGCTGTATTAAATCTACAGCTTCTTTTGATTTGATACATGTAGACATTTGGGGTCCCTATAAAATACCTAAATTTGATGGCAATAAATATTTTCTAACTGTGGTAGATGATTTCTCCAGAAATACATGGTTGTTTTTACTCAAACTCAAGTCTGTTGTATACACATTTCTTCAACAATTTATAGTGTTTGTAAAGACTCAGTTCCACAAAACAATTAAAGTCATTAAAAGTGATAATGGGACTGAATTTGTCAATTCAAACTGCAGGAAACTATTTACTAATCTTGGAATAGTTCATCAGACAACTTGTGCATACTCACCACAACAGAATGGTGTTGCAGAAAGAAAACATAGACATCTTTTAGAAGTCACACGAGCAATTAGATTTCAAGGGCATACACCTATAAAGTTTTGGGGATACTGTGTGCTAGCTGCAGGCTATTTGGTTAATAGAATGCCAAGTTCTGTATTGGCTAACATGTCTTCATATGAGAAACTATATGGAAAGAAACCTTCTCTAAAGCATATCAAAGTTCTAGGATGCCTATGCTTTGCAAAGATAGTGCAAGAACAAGATAAATTAATGCCAAGGTCCAAGGCAGCTGTACATATAAGGTATGCAACGTCTCAAAAAGGATATTTACCCTATGATTTGAATAACAAGATTTTTTTTGTTAACAGAGATGTCATTTTTAAAGAAGATGTTTTTCCATTCAAAACTCTCAATCAAAGACAAAGTCTACCTATGTTCACAAATAATAGCTCTCAGTCAATATTAGATGACACATTCTACCAATTCAACATTGAGAATCAGATCAGTGTTCAAACAAATGAAGCTAAAGCTGGGAATACTAACTTTCAAATAGGTCAAGCTGAGGGCATTCACAACATAGGAGGTTCAAATCAACAAAGCTCAAGTTCCACAGTTGAGCTTATACAATTCACCACCTCTGAAGCCTTACAACAATACATAGCAACTGAGGTAACCTCTAATATCTCACCTTCAGAAGGCACTAATATACAACAGACTAATTTAGTGAGAAAATCAAGCAGAGACAAGAGACCACCCCTGTGGATGAAAGATTTTGTGTCATTAAACATTCATCAAGATAAGCCCTATGCATTGTCTAAGTTCATATCATATGAAAATATCTCTCCTACATATCAGTCATTTATTGCTGCCTCATCTTCTATTTCTGAGCCTACAACATATTATGAAGCAATTAAGGATCCTAGATGGATAGAAGCTATGAAAAATAAAATTGAAGCCCTACAAAATAATTATACTTGGGATATAGTTACACTACCTAAAGGAAAATCTCCTATAGGATGTAAGTGGATTTACAAAATAAAGTACAAAACTACAAGAGAAATAGAAAGATTCAAAGTAAGGCTAGTTGCAAAAGGATTTAGTCAAAAAGAAGGTATTGATTATCAAGAAACTTTCTCCCCGGTAGTAAAAATGAAAACTGTTAGAACTGTGTTAGAAATTGCTGCCACTAAACAGTGGCATATGCATCAAATGGATGTATATAATGCATTCCTTCAAGGGGATTTACATGATGAAATTTATATGGATCTCGGGATGGGCTGTTTAGCAAAATTTACGGCCCTCCCCAAAGATAATAACGCGTTAGTCTCTTTAAGCGCGTATTTTAATAACGTTACCTTCCTAAAATCAAGTGCGCATTTATGTGTCTCAAATCCAAATCACAACGGAGTCGAAATGTGTCAACAACCACGGGTGCATTGATGTGACGTGGTTCGAGACATATTTTTACGACGTTGCAATTCTCGTTAAAATAATAATAAAAGCAATTTACGGTTAAAAATCACATAAGCTAAAACATGTTTTGAAATCAAATAAATCCAAATACGACAGTTGAGCGACCGTGCTAAAACCACGGAACCCGGGAATGCCTAACACCTTCTCCTGGGTTAACAAAATTCCTTACTCGAATTTCTGGTTCACGGACTGTTAACAAAGTCATATTTTTCCTCGGTTCGGGATTCAACCGGTGACTTGGGACGCCATTAATATCCCAAGTGGCGACTCTGAATATTAATAACAATTCTCATTCTGATTGTCTTTTAAGTGCAAATAACTCCTTTTATTATACCCTTCACGGGGTGTAGTAGCATAAAAAGGAGGTGTGACAGCTTTGGCGACTCTGCTGGGGAACAAACCCAGAACTTCGGTTCAGGGTTTAAGAATTCGGGCTTAGAATAATTGTTATGTTTGGCTTTATCTGATTTTCCTATATGTTTTCTGCTAAATGTGCTAAATGCTTTACCGCTTCGATATTATTTGAACTGTATGTATAAACTGTGCCGAAACCCTTCTCTTTTCACCTCCGGGGATGTGCTTATTGGTTGAGACTCCCTATTATATTAGTGTAATACCTTGAAATAAGAAAGAGGCCGGACAAGTTACTAAGCCGGACGATCTCGCGGGTCCCCGGTACGTAGCCCCCTCCTTGACTCGAGTTGTCCGCTCGGGTACACAGTCTAGAACACATACCCAGGATTTGAACCTAGAATGACTTGACTCCATGCCAGATCCCTAGTAGGAGCTCTTATTTGCATCACGTGCATATGACTTAGGGGACTCAACACAGGGGTTGGGTCCGTCTAGGACAGGTAACCTGAAATCAAAAAGACCATCCCGATGCATCTTACGTGTTGCATATGCATTTATTTATCTCGGACTTGCATGCTGACCGGCTTTGGAGTATTTGAGAAAATTAGAAAAAAAAAGAGAAATAGCAGTGTAGAGAGTTAATTATCTGTTTTAGAAAAAATAACCAATGTCAAAATAGTGTAGAAACTTTGCCGAATTTTTGAGAAAAATGAAAAAGAAGAAAAGGGAAGAGAAAATTTTGTTTTCAAAAAATGGTATGTTTTATTGGTCAAGGAAAAGAAAAAAAAACTAAAGAGTTTTATTTTCAAATACTTTGTTGAAAAAAAAAATACAAAAAGAGTATTGTTTTTCAAAATAGTGTATTTGTCAACAAAAAAGAGTCTTATTTTCGAAAGTAGTTAGTTTTATTGGCCCGAACTAAGCTAGTTTGATTCTCACCGGATGTGAGATACGTAGGAAACCCTAATTGGGTCCAACCACCCCTTTTGCAAAAATAGCCAAAAATACCAAAATCTTAATTTTTATCCAATAAGTCGGGTGACGCCATTCTTGTTTAAAAATAAGCCGAATGTCCCTAAATGGGCGCCGGAAGGCCGCTTTTGCAAGAACAGCCACCTTGAGTCATTTTAAAATAGTTTGCGGGCACAGCCTTAAAATCTCCCTTTCGTAAGTGCTGAAAGGCCGTATTTGCAAAACTGAGTCTTTGTTTTTTAAAGTCAAAATAAGCCATTACATGGCCAGTTTTCTTTAAATAGTCACAGTTGATATGGAAACCTTCTCAGTCTTGCGCAGGCCTGCGGTGATGCCGAGTGATGCCCCGCGGGCCCCAGGATGTGAAGCTTTGATGCACTCTTGATCTAGTTTAATCATCGAGTCTGTATTTTGTTATTTTGAGTATGCTTTTGTAGTTTCCCTTCAAGAAAAACAAATAGTCTAGTATCTCTTGTACTCGGCGTTTACTAATAAAATTTGAAAATCCCAAAAATTATCCCTTTGTTTTTGCATTCAATTAGCAAGAACTATGCTTGGTCTGATTCATGCGGGATCATGATACGTAGGCAATCTCCATAGGATTCGACCATAACCAAAAGAAAAAAGAAAAAAGGATAAAAAAGAGAGGAAAAAGAGAAAAGAAAAGAGAGGGAAAACAACAAAAAGGCAAAAAGGAAAAGAAAAGAGCGGAAAAACAAACAAAGAAAGAGAAAGTTTACAATTGGAAATAAGGGAAAAGTCTGGATGACACAGGCGACCGATCAAAAGCTGTTACCAATATGTTAAATTCCCTAACGCTAACGTGATGGTTTCATTTTGTCATGTTATTCTAGAAAGGTTGTTGGTTTGTGATTTCAAAGCGAACAAAAGGCAATGGCAAACAACAATATAACTGAGTTGGTTGATACCGGTGCCCGACGTCAGTTGGTTGAATGGGATAACGGGTTGGCTGAAGAGGTGCGGATGTTAAGACAACACATGGCAGACATGTATCAGACCTGGATGATTGGGAAGGCACCACCCCCGCCACCAATTTTTTCGGATACTGTCCTTACCCAAACTCCCAACACAATGCCAGATGATCCTCCATATTCGCCAGATACGCCCGCTTACCACAATTTTCCCAACTACCTTAGTAACTCCATCACTCATCTTCCAGTTACATCTCCCCAAAATTACTCTCATGTCATATCCACTACCCCAAACAATGAATACCCACTCAAAGCTCACAATGCCCAATATAACACCTCAGAGGTTGCCCACAAGGTCCTCAATTCATACAAGAAGAGCTCCCAGGATGAGCAGCTTCATGCTAGAAATGAAAGGGTTACGGGAAGAGAAGGGCGAGATGGGGTACCCAGGTAGTTGAAAAGCATAGAACAGTCATTCAGGGACAAGCGAAGAGTGGAAGGCCAGGGCAGCATGCCCGCAGGGTTCAAAGTACCAAAATCTAACTTGTACGATGGGCATGGAGATCCGGTAGCCTACCTGAGGGCCTATTGCAACAAAATGAGGATTGTTGGAGAGAAAGATGACGTGATGATGACATATTTCAATGAAAGCCTAACTGGGGCAGCCTTGGACTGGCATACCAGTCAAGATGTTGATAAGTGGCTTACATTGGGTGACATGGCTCAAGATTTTGTCCGATACTTTCAATACAAATCGAGTGTTACCTCAGACCGCTCCTCGCTATCTAAGATGGAAAAGAGGTTGGAGGAAAGCTTTAATGAGTTTGGGCTCAGATGGACGGAGCAAGCTGCTCGAGTCAATCCCCCGATCAGCGAAAAAGAAATGGTTAAGCTTTTTCTACAGGCCCAGGGACCCACCTACTACAGTCATTTGATCCCGGCCCTGGGAAAGCTTTTCAATAATGTGTTAAAAATGGGGGAGCTAGTGAAGAAGGAATCAAGTCAGGAAAAATCGTGAGTTGTTCGGAAGCCATTCAAAACGTACCAGTAAGCTTGGTTGGAAGAAAGAGGAACAGAAAAGACGATCCGATAGGTTTTCCTGATCAACACTTCCAGCCTCGACATCGTCCCCATAGTTATCCTTGTGCATTAGATGACCCTCCCCGACGCTACTTCTTTCCACAGAACTCCCAAAGTCGCCCATCACATTCCCGATACCCAGCTCCTCGAAATGCCCATCTACCTCCGCGAGCTTACCAAAAACACCCCGGATCAGGTTTTCGGCCCAACCCAGCATTTAAGAATAAGAGGTTACGGAAGAAGAAAACCTTCACTCCATTGGGAGAATCATACGCCAGTCTGTTCCAGCGGTTAAGGACACTGGACATGTTGAAGCCGATTCAAATAAAAGCGCCGAACCCTCCTCCAAAGAAGTTCGATCCTTCTCAAAAGTGCGCATACTGCTCAGGTGCCCTGGGCACAACATAGAGAAATGTTGGAATCTGAAGAATGCAATTCAGAAGCTTATTGATGCAGGCGACATTGTCGTGCAAAGTCCAAATGCAGCAAACACTGGCCAAAGTCCATCTCCTGTGCATAATGAGACGCATATGGCGGGTATGATTGATCGTGAGAATGAGCCGGCAGAAGAAACCCAGAAGCAGTTTGCTCAGAACAACGTGATGAAGACTTGTGAAAATTC
>MU713696.1:48578-71641 GCA_026770625.1 Nicotiana glauca | reverse complement strand
AATTCAGAAGCTTATTGATGCAGGCGACATTGTCGCGCAAAGTCCAGATGTAGTAAACACTGGCCAAAGTCCATCTCCTGTGCATAATGAGACGCATATGGTGGGTATGATTGATCGTGAGAATGAGCCGGCAGAAGAAACCCAGAAGCAGTTTGCTCAGAACAACGTGATGAAGACTTGTGAAAATTCTAGCAGTCTTGGTATGAAATTCAGTGACTAAGACGCCGTGCTTGGTAATTGGAAAGACGCTCCATCTCTTGGAGTTTTGGTGGTTTATTTTGTTGTCATTTTTGTTGTCCGGGTTATTTCAGGGTTGTAATCCGGATATTGTCTTGTGACTCAAACCTTTCTATCCTTTCACTTTGCCTTGTTTGTCTCGTCGTAGTAGCTTGTTTAGTGCTGCTTAGGTTTGTTCAAGGGTTGTAACTCTAGTCTAGTTTGCTTGTTTTGTTGTTTAAACCCTTTCACCATCAGTCTAATGCAATTCTCTATTTCCCGCCATTTCTAGTCATTTTATCTAGTTCCTTTCTCCTTTTACAATTCTTTTCATGCTGGTTCTAGGGACATGACATGCACGCATAATTCTCAGCCTGGTTTTAAAAATCAGTTTAGTAATGAAGCCATGAAACAATGTTGAAGATGTGAGGACATTCGAGGGAATAAGAAAGGGCATGTTGAGATCACTTCGAGCCTAAATTGTGAAACTGGGGGCAGATGGAACATAAAGAAATACTGTCGAAATGCATCATCGGCAACTTTGCACCAAGTTTACAGGGGCCGTTCGTGGCACCATGTTTGTTGCCCTAATCGACAAATACAGAAGGCAAATATGTGAATATGGTTATTAATTCTGGTGCAATCAAAAGATGTTACTTATGTTTTCCTCAATTCGTTCAATTGTGTAGTTTGCACTTGGCATGTTTTGGAGATTGGAATGACGAAGGCATTTTGTTCTGCTATCCAAACACTTTATCCATTGTTACTCCTTTTGAGCCTCATTTATTTTCATTCATACCCCTCTTTCGGAATCAATAACAAAACTTGGAAGCTTGAGCGGGGAAAATCAGCGGAGAAACAAGAGAAAAACAGTCCAAACGAAAAGACAAAGAAAAGAAAAGAAAAGGAAAAGGAAAGAAAAGAAAAAAGAAAAAAGAAAAAAGAAAAAAGAAAAAGAAAAGAGAAGAAATGAAGAGAAAAGAAAATAAAAGAAAAGGAAAAGAAAGAAGAAGAAAAAAAAAATAAAAGAAAAGAAAAGAAAAGAGAAGGAAAAGAAAAGAAATAAAAAGAAAGAAAAAGAAAAGTGGGAGAAAGAAAGATCACAAAAGTCCGTTTGACTTGATCCCTTGAACTACGTTTGACTTGATCCCGAAAGGGTATGTAGGCAGCCTCCCTCTGAGGTTCAGTCACACCAAAGTAAAATCCAAAAGTCCCCAAGAAAGAAACTGGGGCAGAAGTTGTGGTTGTTGTGGGAAATTTGATTCCGAAAGTTGTAATTTTGAACCCATGTTGAATTGTTTTGAGCCTTTGATACCCTTTCTTTCTAACCCTATCTAAAATCCCACATTACGGTCTAAAGAAAGACCTTCTGATCAGTCTTGAAGAAATACCGGGCCAAGCGAGCAGAGGTGAACCGTAGCAGGATATGATACGGGGCAAAACTTTGATCCAACGAAGGAAATGAAGGACGAGAGAGTCTTGTTGATGAAACCCTTTACGGATACCCCAAGGCAATGAAATATGAGAGAAATCAAAATGATAGAGTCTTATTGGTGAAAACCTTCACGGGCACCATAAGACGACGGTGAGTTGAGAGAAAAACCAAAATGAGAGAGGCTTGATGGTGAAAACCTATGGGCACCACAAGTCGACTAAGGATGGTGAATCAGATCAAGCAAGTAGAGTATTGAAGCCCAGTTTCACGGCGAAAAGGTACAACAAAAGCCTAGCATCAGATTTGCTAAAACAGAGTAGGCTGCAAGTGCATGTCAAGGTCGTTAGAGTTGGTATCCACATCCGATGGGTTGCTACTCTGTAGATTTCTTGTTAGGAATCGTCTCTTTCCATTATCCTCTACTCTATTCCTCCTACCTTGTTTTACTCCCTCGTCCTGAGTCTGTTTGGTCATAACAAGTGAGAAATGACTTCAAAATCTACCACCAGCTTTCCAATTGAACAAAACGGGATCTGGTGAACACATCAAGGCGTCAAGTCAGGAGAAAATAGTAGGCACAATGAGTTGTCCACAATCAACATGCTTTGGGATTCGTGTGAAATACAATGGCATGGTACGTATCAATTCAGGAACAATTCAACTGATGGAGGATGTTTGGTGAACGGATTAGAGATATTTGCTGCATTAAAGGTAACAAAGAAAAGGGGGTAGCAAGGTCTCCAAGTGGGAATCAGTTATCATGGTGAGTGAAGGAACAATAAACTCAAGGCCGAAGCCAGTGGTTAAGTCAAGAAAGAACATCCTATACACGAAGTGGGGGCATTAGACATGTCGTGGGATTCATATGAGACATAAGGACTGGGGAGATGCCAGTTCATGCAATGCGACAAATGGAGGATATCGGGCCGCCCTCAAAGTTCAAGGCCACAAACCAACCACCACACTTTAAACTCACAAGTTTTCTTTGTTTGAAACAGGAACAAAGCAGTACAAGAGATTTGGTTCAACAATAACGGGAAAAAAAGAAAGAAAAAGAAAAGAAAGAAGAGGAGAGCCGCCAAAAGGGACATTTATCAAATCTTTGCCCTTTCCTGTTTTGCCAGTGTGCACAAAATACTGCCATTGCTTTCACATTTTTTCTCCTAGGATAAAAAGTCCTAGTCTGATGGATTTTCCTCCAGATCAAAATCTTAGTCTGACGAATCTTTCTCCTAAGATAGAAAATCTTAGTCTGACGAATCTTTCTCCTGAGATAGAAAATCTTAGTCTGATGAATCTTTCTCCTAAGATAACAAAAACCCCTAGTCTGAGGAACCATCTCCTAGGATCAACACCTTAGTCTGGTGAAACTTTCTCCTAAGATAACCAAAAATGGGCCTAGTCTGATGACTCTTCTCCTAGGATCTAAATCTTAGTCTGATGAATCTTTCTCCTAAAGATAGAAAACCTAGTCTGATGAACTTTCTCCTAGGTTTCAAAATCTTAGTCTGATGAAACTTTTTCCTAAGATCACAAGATAACAAAATAGCCCTAGTCTTATGAATTTTCTACTAGAGTCAAAATCTTAGTCTGATGAATCTTTCTCCTAAGACAGAAAATCTTAGTCTGATGAATCTTTCTCCTAAGACAATACAAAACCCTAGTCGGAGAAACCTTCTCCTAGGATCAACATCTTAGTTTGATGAATCTTTCTCCTAAGACAAAAACCCTAGTCTGATGAATCTTCTCCTAGAGTCGAAATCTTAGTCTGATGAATCTTTCTCCAAAGCTAAAACCCTAGTCTGAGGAACCGTCTCTTAGGATCAACATCTTAGTCTGATGAATATTTCTCCAAAGATAGCAAAAACCCTAGTCTGAGGAACCGTCTCCTAGGATCAACATCTTAGTCTGACGGATCTTTCTCCTAAGATAACAAAAGACCTAGTCTGATGAATTTTCTCCTAGGATCAACATCTTAGTCTGATGAATCATTCTCCTAAGATAGAAAACCTAGTCTGATGAACTTTCTCCTAGGATCCAAAACTTTAGTCTGATGAATCTTTCTCCTAAGATAACAAAATGGACCTAGTCGGATGAATTTTCTCCTAGGATCAAAATCTTAGTCTGATGAAACTTTCTCCTAAGATAATAAGATAACAGAAAACCTAGTCTGATGAATTTTCTCCTAGAATAAAAATCTTAGTCAAATAGTTTTACTCACAGGGGACGCACATGCCAATCAAGTCTTTAGTTTTGCTCTCACCGTCGCATCAATAGCTTAGGCAACAATTCACAAGTTTACCCAACCACCAAAATGGGGCAGAAAATGTTCTTTGCTTGTTTATTTTATTGCAGTCAGGCGCCCACCTGGAGAATAAGGGAAAACTTTTCAAGTTCAGCAATCAGGAGCCCACCTGAAGAACAAGGGAATACTTTTCAAGTTTCAGCAGTCAGGCACCCACCTCGAGAACAAGAGAAGTGCAATTCATATTTTAGCTTTAATTTCTAATATTCGATAACATGTTGTACCCAGTTACCAAACTGGGGCAGAAAATTTTCTTTGTTTGTTTATTTTGTTGTAGTCAGGAGCCCAGCTGGAGAACAAGGGAATACTTTTCAAGCGTGGCAATCAGGCGCCCAACTGGATAACAAAGGAATACATTTCAAGTTTTGGCAATCAGGAGCCCACCTGGATAACAAGGGAATACATTTCATGTTTTGGAAATCAGGCGCTCACCTGGATAATAAGGGAATACATTTCATGTTTTGGAAATCAGGCGCTCACCTGGATAATAAGGGAATACATTTCAAGTTTTAGCTTTCAAATTTTTAGTAATATTTGGTAACATGATGCACCCAGCTACCAAACTGGGGCAGAAAATTTTCTTTATTTGTCTATTTTGTTGCAGTCAGGAACCCACCTGGAGAACAAAAGGAATACTTTTCAAGGTTCAGCAATCAGGCGCCCACCTGGAGAAAAAGGGAAGTACAATTCAAATTTTAGCTTTTAATTTTTAATATTTGGTAACATGATGTGCCCAGCCACCAAACTGGGGCGGAAATTTTCTTTGTTTGTCTATTTTGTTGCAGTCAGGAGCCCACTTGGAGAACAAGGGAATACTTTTCAAGCGTTGCAATCAGGAGCCCACCTGGAGAACAAGGGAATACTTTTCAAGCATTGCAGTCAGGAGCCCACCTGGAGAACAAGGGAATACTTTTCAAGCATTGCAGTCAGGAGCCCACCTGGAGAACAAGGGAATACTTTTCAAAGTCCAGCGATCAGGAGCCCACTTGGAGAACAAGGGAATATTTTTTTAAGTTCAGCAATTAGGAGCCTGCATGAAGAATAGAAGCATATATGCATTCAAGCATCACTTGAAGGAATGGCAAAATATCTCTGATCACAATGCAAGGAAATAACGCAGGAATTCCAGTGGAAAATACCAGTTCAAGGCAACACAAGAGCAAGTTTGAAGACATAGATAGGACCCTTTTGTAATTCATAGATCATAGCTTAGGATAGCTTCTTTTTATTTTTGTACATGGTGTAATAAGGGAGGTCAGCAAGCAGTAGCAGCAGCAATCGTAGTGAAATCACAGCTCCTGGTAGTCCCAGCTACCAGACATTCCCGAACTACACTGATCCGATTCCTGTTTAGCCCAGGATATGTAGGCAACCTCCGAAGCAGGGTGCGGTCAAACTTTTCAAAATGCTTCACATGGAATACTCAAACGGGCAAAAATCGCTCGTTTCCGCTCAATTATCTTTGCACGAAAACTCTTCGTGTTTCCGGGCAAAGAGGGACAGCTGTGAGCACGTGATTTTTTCCCTATATGTGAATTATTCCCAAAAATTCAAACAAAATGATTCCTTTCATTATTTTGCAATTTTGTGAATTTTGTGTTATTTTCTGTCAATTGTTTGCATTTTATTTGTGCATTTTTAATTCATATAAAAATACAAAATATATTAGGCATTTGTTTGAGATTTAATATCATATTTTAAGATTAAGTAGTAGTTAAAAATTACTTGAAAACAAAGAAAATAACGAAGCTGGTCTTTTTGCATTTTGTTTCAATTTTCCTTAATTTGTATTTAATTAGGAATTAGGATAATTGAGAATTAGGAAATATAATTTTAGTATTAATTTGGTTTTTGATTTTTAATTTAGCATTTTATAAAATCAGGAAAATAATAAAAAATAAATACAAAATGAAAACAAAAAGGAATAAAAGAAAGAAGTGAAAACCATTGAAAAGGGAAAAGGGTGGTCTTATGCCCGAATTGGGCTGTTATTCTGGCCCAAAAGGAAATCCCCCCGCCCAGGCCCAAGTCTTCTCTCGCCCGGCCTGCCCGCCCACACCAAACGACACCTTTTAGACCAGGCAAATCTAATCCGTTTATTTCTCATCATCCTACGGTTGGCATTCACTCAGGGCCATTTAATAAAAATATCTAAAATTAGCCCTTAACCCTAGACCAATATCTTCTTCCTCGTACAGCCCCTGTAACGCCACCAGCGCCGCCGCCGGCGAATACACAACCATCGTTGTTGACTCCCAAAATCACACCCCTATACCGCCTCAACGTCCTCATCACGAATCCCCTATTATCTCCTTTCGAATCCCATCAGAGGCCTTCGAATAATCAAATTGGTGTTGTCGTCTCCGCCGCCCACGGCGGTGACACCACCCAAATGGCCCCAAATTTACACCACTAAATGTCCACAACTCCCTCAACCCAAATCCACAACAATTTTCCCTCAAATATCAGTTGAATGCTCCGAATTTCAAATCGAATTTTTCCGGTCGAACCCTAATCTCCCAAAATCCTCTCAAATTCATGGTATATAACCCCCTCGCCTCCCTCACGATGTTTCTACCATTGATGATGTTCAAATGCACTAGAAGTCACTTGAATTTTGGGATTGAATGACAGCCGAGTGTCAAGTTTTAACAGTGAGTCTTTTGGCTAGTTTTGGTTTCTATTTTTGTCTCCTGCTTTCATACCGGTGAAATCAATTCTTGATTATGTTTTCTGAGTAATTGGTAACTTGATCCTGTTATAATTTTCAGCATTAGTTTAATGTGTTTAGGTTGATTTTGTTTAGTTCTAATAGTTTATTTGATCCTAATTTGTTCCTGAATGTAGTTGATTCTTAGTCCAGTCTGTGCTAATTTGTTAACTAGTTTGTTAATTTTTGATATTCTTGTTTTAATTCAATCTTAGTGTAATTGGTTGTCGTAATTAGCTGAATTGGGTTATAGTTGATAGTTTAATTTGGTTATTGATTCTGTGGTTATCAATTCTGATTTGATTAGTTTGTATTAGTTTGTCCTTTGGTAGTTAGTCTGGTCATTAATTTTGAGTTCATTTACTAGATTTAATAAGAGATAAATTTAGGATTGTTCTTCAATAATTGGCAAATCAGAGTTTAGGGAACTGTTTGGTTATAGCTGTAATTCTAATTTAAGTGCAAGGGTAGTTTAGGTATTAGGGATGGGGTTGAACATGGTAGAATATTCCAGGATCTTCTAGAGTAGGACTTCAATGATATTTTAGTTACTTTCTTGAGGAATAAGTCAATAAGTAAGAGAACTGAACTGAATAAAACAGAGGGACGAAAAAGAAAACTAAAAATCTGATATTTGTTACTTTGTGCCTATAAAAGGGCATGACCTTTACTTCATTCAGAAGTTTTTCAGCCATAAAATTCCCCAAAAAAATCTCTTCAAGCTGGACAGATCTGAATTTCAAATTTCAAATCAAAGTCTCTTTAGATCTTAGCATTTTACAAAAGAAGAAAAACCAAAAAACAATAGAAAACTGTCCAAAATCAAAAACAAAACCTACTGTTTCATTGAAAAGTTGTAGATCGATTCTGATTTCTAGTTAATCGTTTCACATTTTCCAGTTTTAGTTAAGTTTGGGTTTACTGAAGTGGTTTGGTGCATTTTCAAGTAGATTTGGTGTTAGTCAAGCTAGTTTGATTGGTTTTCCAGTTTGATTTGGTATTCCTGCTTTTACTGGGTTCAATTGACATTATTTCTGCGTTGGTTATTACGGATCCCCGCTATTGATTGCTCTTCTGCTGCTAACTCCCCTTCTATTCATTACATTTCCAGGTACTTATCGTGAAACTCAATATTGTGTAGATCTCTTGATGGAAAATGAAATAAAATTGAGGTTGAACCTCTGCTGTTGACTTGCAATCTTAGTGGCTCTGTCACGTTTAGATAGAATTTTATAATTTGATAGTTTCTCATTGTAATCAAACTGTATTGACTTTGGACTGTTTAAATTTGTGGACTGTTGAACTCTGTCTTATGAGCTTGTGACTTTCAGAGTTGGCAACTTTAATCTGGCTTAGTTGTATTACTGGTGTAGTGTAATATAGTGTAGGGTAGCTTGATTTGTTTCTCAGTAATTACAAAAAAACAAGTCAAATGGTTTGGTATTTTAATATGTTATTTTCAGTAATCCAGTTTTGAAATCATGAGCTCCTTGAGTACTAATTCAGTAATGACTAGTTTGAACCATCCTAAAATCCATAAGTTGTTCGTATGTAATGTAGACAGAAAATTACCTAATCCAATTGCTTAGCTCATTCATGTGAGGCCTACATTTGTGATCAATTTTGTTAAGTTCAATCATACTCCAGTTTGTTTTTTCACTTTAGTGACATCCAATAACTCATCAGAAGCTATAATAGAAAATAATATAAGTAGGGAGCTGAAATTCAAGCGATTAGTAATTTATTAGTTTGAATGAGTTGAACATTGTCTATTCTATTACAAAATCAGTAAGTGTAATTGGAACGCTTGGAAAGGAGTTTGGCCATAGTAAAAGTAAAATTCCATTTGGTGTTAGTCTGCTGCAATTCCAAGCCACACAGCCTCATTTTGCTGATTTGGGGCCTTAGTGATTTAACTCAGGCCCAGGTCTTGTGCTGAATCACCTCTCGTTTGGGCCTGGGCCAAGGCCTATGTTTGGCCAGTTTTATTTATGGACTGAGGCTAAAAGTCGTACTCTTTGGGGCTGACCTTTTGCCATGCTTAGCTCGACATTCTTGTTTGGATTGTATTAGGCCAATGTTAATTAATTAGGCTTTCTTCTTTTAGAGACAGATAAATAGAAAATCATAGTCATTTTAAGTTTGCCCTTTTAAATAAAAATGAGATGAGCCTCGCCAAATAAAAGGCAAAAATTACGGGGCCCTCAATAAATATTTGTGTTAAAGTACTTAGATCCCGGGACGGACTGTTTAGCAAAATTCACGGCCCTCCCCAAAGATAATAACGCGTTAGTCTCTTTAAGCGCGTATTTTAATAACGTTACCTTCATAAACTCGAGTGCGCATTTATGTGACTCAAATCCAAATCTCAACGGAGTCGAAATATGTCAACAACCACGGGTGCATTGATGTGCCGTGGTTCGAGATACGTTTTCACGACGTTACAATTCTCGTTAAAAATAATAATAAAAGCGGTTTACGGTTAAAAAGCACATAAGCTAAAACATGTTTTGAAATCAGATAAATCCAAATACGACAGTTGAGCGACCGTGCTAAAACCATGGAACCCGAGAATGCCTAACACCTTCTCCCGGGTTAACAGAACTCCTTATTCGGATTTCTGGTTCGCGAACTGTTAACAGAGTCATATTTTTCCTCGGTTCGGGATTCAACCGGTGACTTGGGACACCATTAATATCCCAAGTGGCGACTCTGAATATTAATAACAAATCTCGTTCCGATTGTCCTTTAAGTGAAAATAACTCCCTTTATTATACCCTTCAGGGGGTGTAGTAGCGTAAAAAGGAGATGTGACACTACTCAAACAACGTAGAATCACAAATCAACCAACACTTCCATCAAAATATAATAACAAAATGAAATGAGAATGGACGTTGAGAAATGGACCTTTTATTGATGAATAAGCTGAAAATTGCAAGTCATTCGGGCTAAACAAAGCAACAATCCTTGGACTGAAATACCGAAATTACAAACCGAAACCTCAAATTGACACCGGAAAGCAACAATCACTATGAAACGTGATCCCTCTAATAACACAAAAGCTCCCTTCGTATATTTCTCATTTCCAACCTCTCTCATGAAGAACCCTAAACCAAAAGGAATCCATTCTCTTTCTCCTTCCATTTTAAATTTCCATTCATAAAAATGTCATCTCAAGACTCAAGTAACCGAAAATCACATAAGAGATGCAAAATATTCACTGACCGAAACCAAACTTCCAAGTCTGGGCAAGTTTATAGAATTTCAAAAACCAAATTAAACAAAACAAAAGATGAGAAAAACGGGAAAGCGAGGAGGCTGATCTATGTAAGTAAGGGAGATGGCCGTTTTCTCTTTTTGGATTTAGGTTCTCACTGTTCTCCTTTCCCTTTTCTGCAGTTGTTTGCTGTGTGTGTGTGTTTCCGACGAGTCGTGCGACGGGGTAGTGTTGGTTGTGGTTAACGTGAGCTTCAGATGAAGGGCATGGGGTTCTCTTCTTTATCACCAAACGGCTGCTTTAAAGAGAGAGACAACCTTGAAGGTTTTCACTCCTGGTTGAGGGTTAGCTTTTGTTGAATAAGAAGATGAGCTATGGATGCTTTCCGACGGGTTCATCGCAGCAGCGAGAGGGATGAGAGAGAAAGTGAGATGAGGGAGATGGGGTGAAGGTCGGGTTATTTTCGAACTTCCGGTGATAGAGAGGGGTTCGGTTCAAAGGTTGAAAGAAGGTGATGCTCATTCGTTTGGTTCCAGCCGTGACAGAATCATGGAGAGGTTCTTGCTTTTTTGGTTGCTACTGGCGCCGTTTCTTTTTTAAGGTGTTCAAGATCTGATTTTGTGGTTTCCTAAAGTGCCTTTTTTATATCTAGGAGGTAGGGTAACGAGTAATGGGTATTTGGGTAGGTAGATTGGGATTGGATTGGATAGGGATTGGAGCCCTAATGTTGGTAAAGAGGCGACTAGGGAATGGAGGCCCTATGTCTAAAAAATCAACTCAGGGATTGGAGCCCTAATGTTGGTAAAAGGCGACTAGGGAATGGAGGCCCTATGTCTAAAAACTCAACTTAGGGATTGGAGTCCTAATGTTCATAAAAAGGTGACTAGAGAATGGAAAATGCAACTCAATGATTGGAGCCCTAATGTTGGAAAAAGGCGACTAGGGAATGGAGGCCCTATGTTTAAAAAGCTCAACTGAGGGATTGGAGACCTAATGTTGGCAAAAGGCGATTAGGGAATGGAGGCCCTATGTCTAAAAACTCAACTCAGGGATTGCAGCCCTAATGTTGGCAAAAGGCGACTAGGGAATGAAGGCCCTATATCTAAAAAAAAACTAAACTCAGGGATTGGAGCCCTAATGTTGGCAAAAGGCGACTAGGGAATGGAGGCCCTATGTCTAAAATCTCAACTCAAGGATTGGAGACCTAATGTTGGTAAAAAAAAGGCGACTACGGAATGGAGGCCCTATGTCTAAAATCTCAACTCAGGGATTGGAGCCCTAATGTTGGTTAAAGAGGCCATTAGGGAATGAAGACCATATGTCTAAAAATTGTAACTTAGGGATTGGAGCCCTAATGTTGGCAAAAGGCGACTAGGGAATGGAGGCCGTATGTCTAAAAAGGCTCAACTCAGGAATTGGAGCCCTAATGTTGGCACAAAGGCGATTAGGTGTCACGACCCGGATTGCCCGCCATCGGGATCGTGATGGAACCTACTGTTGGAGCTAGACAAGCCAAACATTTAACCCCTTTGAATAACAACACAACAACAATAACAATAATAAACCTTTAAATGAAAGCGGAAGTCTTTTATAACATAAGTAAATAAAAACCCAAAATGCAGAAGTTTAGTATTTCACTACCCAAGACTGGAGTCGCTACCTCACAAACCACTAAAGAGTGCTACAAACAAGTCTAAATAGAAATACAAAATGTCTGTCTCGGTATAATGAAAACAAACAAAAAATGTGGAAAGGGACTTCGGCCTGCGAATGCCAGCTAGGCTACCTCGAGAATCCCTGGACTGAAGATCGCTTCCGGGCAATCCTACTGCTGCTGTCCAAAAGCTGCTCCTGGATCTATGCAAAAAGATGCACAGAGTGTAGCATCAGCACAACCGACCCCATGTGCTGGTAAGTGCCTGACCTAACCCCGGCAAAGTGGTGACGAGGCTAGACAGGACTACCAATCAACCTGTACAGTTCTATATATATATGTGCAACATAAAGGAAAGAATACCAAAACTAAACAGTTAAAAGGGAGGGAAACATGCTATGGGGGAGTACAATCCGGATATAAAAGTCATCAACTTAAATAAGAAATAGGGCACAACAATAATTAACAGAGACAAGAAATCCAACAGTTGCACGGCATCAACCTTCGTGCTCTTACTCTCATCCTCACCGAAAGCAATCAAATAAAAATGCACGGTATCACCCTTCGTGCTTTCCTCACATAACTCTCATTTCATGGCACAGAATGATCCTTCGTGCAAATATAATCAACAATGGCACGGAATGACCCTTCGTGCATAATATAATCAACAATAGCACGGAATACCCTTCGTGCGAATATAATCAAACAATGGCACGGAATGACCCTTCGTGCATAATATAATAAACAATGGCACGGAATGACCCTTCGTGCATAATCACTCTTCCTCACCCAAACAACAATCACAACCAAACGGGCGAGGGAAAATAAATAATAACAAGAAGTGTCCTGGCAAGGGAAGAACACAATTAAACATCCAAATCCTGGCAAGGGAGCAATATCAATAACTTACACATCCCGGCAAGGGAGATAATCACATCTCTTTCCAATTCTTTCATTTCTTACTCGATAGTATTTCATTATTTGAACCAATGCTCCAAAGAATTCACAATTCATAAATAATCTTCAAACTTCTCGCATTATGTAGAAAATCATTAATTAGCTTGGAAGAGTCCCAAAGCATACTAAAACAAGTACCAACAAAGACCCACGGTCATACTAGACACCAGTGTATAGATACTCGTCACCATGCCTATACACCGTACTCGATCATTTAGCAATTAACAATAAATAATACTCTAATCATATTCCCACAAGCCAAAGTTAGATCAAACACTTACCTCGGTCCAAAAGATAGCAATCAACTCTCCAATACCGCATTTTCTCTAAAATTCGACTCAAAAACAATAATATCTAGGCATAATTAATTCAAGGATATCAATTAGGGCTCAACAACATAATCCCATAGCCTAGAAATGAGTTTTCTCGCATTCCTCCAAAAATACAAAAATTCGACACCGGGCCCACATGGTCCAAACACGAGGCTCGGACTAAAACCCAATCACCCATAACCCCACGAGTTCAAATATGTAATTTTTTTCAAGATTCGACCCCAAATTGAGGTTGAATCACCCAAAATTCCCAAAACCATAACTCTACCCAAAACCCTTAATTTCTACTTTGAATTCATGATTTAGGGCTAGGAAACTAGTGATTAGATGAAGAAATTAGGAGAGAATGAAGTTAAGAACACCTGCCTAGCAAGCTATGGAGGAAAAGGAGCTTGAAATTCGTCTATGGGATGTTGGAGTGAAGAGCTCGTGTGAAAATAATGGCTAAATCCCGCTACTGTTCTGTTTTAAGACTTAAAAATTCGCTGGGCAAAAATGCCCTTCGCGTTCGCGTGAATAGGGATGCGTTCGCAAAGGGTGAACGGGGTTCAAGGCATCGCGTTCGCGTGGAGTTAATAGCGAACGCGTAGATGAAGGAACTGGGTAAACATCGCGTTTGCGACAGGGGAACACGAATGCGTAGAGTAAAGTATTTCGGGTCTGTAATCTAGGCCTACGTGAACGCGTGAGGAGACACGCGAACGCGTTGAAGGAAGCAACAAAGCTTCGCGATCGCGATAGCCTGAACGCAAACACAAAATTCTAAGGGACCAAAGCTATGCGAACGCGAAGGCAATGCTGCGAATGTGATGAAGGATTTCCCTGAGTGCCAACAACAGATTTTCTGCAACATTTTTCTACTTTAAACCACACCGAACACCCACGAAAACACTCCCGAGCCCTCTGGGCTCCTAACCTAACACACACACAAACTCAACAACATCCTACGAACTTACTCGAGTGATCGAATCGCTAAAATAACATCAAAATCAAAGAATCAAATCCCAAAATCATCATTTTCGTTTCAAACTTCTTAAATCTCTAACTTTAGATAATTAGGTCTGAAACACGTCAAATGACGTCCGATTTCGACCAAACTTCACAGGAAGCGCTTAAACAATATATAAGACTTGTTCCGAGCGTCGGAACCAAAATACGAGCCCGATACCATAGTATTTTAATCAATTTTCATTTCCATTTTCCTTAATAATTTCAGAAAAATAATTTAACAGAAAAATTCTTTTACTCGGGTTCTAGACCTCGGATTTCGACTCCGGGCACATGCCCGAGTCTCATATCTTTCTACGGACCCTCCGGGACCGCCTAATCACGGGTCCGGGTCCGTTTACTAAAAATGTTGAACGAAGTCAACTTTAGCCATATTAATATCAAAATTCTTCAAATTTTTCACAGATTTCACATATTTCAACATAAAAGCTTTCCGGCTATGCGCCCGGATTGTGTACGCAAATCGAGGCAACTAAAAGTAAGGTTTTTAAGGCCTCAGAAGCACGGAAAATGGGAGAAATACTGTGATGACCCTTTGGGTCGTCACACTAGGGAATGGAGGCCCTATGTCTAAAAAGGCATAACTCAGGGATTGGAGAACTAATATTGGCAAAAGGCGACTAGGGAAAGAAGGCCCTATATCTAAAAACGCTTGACTCAGGGATTAGAGCCCTAATATTGGCAAAAGGCGACTAGGGAATGGAGGCTCTATGTCTAAAAAGCTCAACTTCAGGATTGGAGCCCTAATGTTGGCAAAAGGCGACTAGGGAATGGAGGCCCTATGTCTAAAAACTCAACTCAGGGACTGGAGCCCTAATGTTGGTGAAAGGCGACTAGGGAATGGAGGCCCTATGTCTAAAAACTCAACTCAGAGATTGGAGCCCTAATGTTGGCAACATGCGACTAGGGAATGGAGGCCCTATGTCTAAAAAATCTCAACTCAGGGATTGGAGCCCTAATGTTGGTAAAAAAGGCAACTAGGGAATGGAGACCCTATGTCTAAAATCTCAACTCAGTGATTGGAGCCCTAATGTTGGTAAAAAAAAAGGCGACTAGGGAATGGAAGCCCTATGCCTAAAATCTCAACTCAGGGATTGGAGCCCTAAAGTTGGTAAAAAAAGGAGACTAGGGAATGGAGGCCCTATGTCTAAAATCTCAACTCATGGATTGGAGCCCTAATGCTGGCAAAGCGTAATAAATTTATATTGGGGATTCTAAATTATCATTTTTGTTTGGATTTTCTTCTTTTTCTTCCCTTTTTTTATTCCAATTTTCATCATTTTTTTTAATAAAATGCAGGAAAGAACTTGGAGGAAACTTCCCTTTTTGGATTGATTATTTGCTGCAAAGCTGTTCCAAGCACTTTCGCACTTCTTTTTTCTTTTGATTGCACCTGCTTCTTGCACGGTTGCTTTAGATTACACCTGTTTCAAATTTCAAACAAAGAACAATTGTTAGTTTGAAACGGTGGTTGGTTTTGTGACCTTGATTGGCTCAACCGCTTGATCTCGGCCCTTTCAACTACAATTGACTGCTTCCTGAACACCGATTGCATTTCTGACTCCGGCTTTGCCAGACTTAGTCATGATGATTGGTCAGTGGAGTTCAACCTTTTCGACTTTGTTTTGTCTTCGTAGGCCTTTCCTTTCTGACTTCCTTTTCTTTCTTTCTTTCTTTTTTCTTTTTTTTTTCTTCGAAACATTGGGGAACTTTTGGCTCCTCAAACTTTGCTGCAACGGCTAGTCACGTGGGACTTAACCTTTCCAACTTTATTTCGCCTTTGTAGGCCTTTCTTTTCTGGCTTCTTTCTTCCAACTTTAATTTCAGATCATTTTGGTACTTAGCTTTTCAAAGTTTTGCCGAGAAGGTTAGCCATGTGGGACTCAACCTTTCAACTTCATTTGCCTTTGTATGCACTACAATTTGATTTTCTCCTTCCAAGAGTTTTCAATTCGGGAGCATCGGTCGCCATAGCCAGTCGAAGTCGACTTGATGTACCTGCTGAGGCTGGGTGCTTTTTTGCATATTGGCTCGTGTCAAATGAGAAACCTGTAAATCAGTCTTACCATCCTTTCTTTGCCTTAGTTTCGGAACAGGGTTAGACCGAAAGGGATTCAAAGAAAACAAACAATGGAATGGAGAATGAGTTTAAAACAAGAAGTGTCCCTTTTGGGGAAAGGAAAGAAGGACTTATGTGGAGTACATGTGGACTTCAATGAACATGACATGCCTTTTGGACTGGATGCCTGATCTGTGTAAACCGTCCGACTCTTAGAAATTCATCACAATTTTTGCCTCAAAATCGAGAAACCTTGACAGGATTCTGTCGGAGCCGATGGCTGTGAGGATCCTCTTTTCGATCAAGGACGCCCTTTTCGGGTTTTCACGAGCTGACCTCTCTCATTTCTCTTCTCACCATCGCCTTATAGTGCTCTTTGCAATTTTTCACTAACAAGACTATCTTATTTTCCATTTCTATGCTTACCATCAAGCCCGTGTGGGTTTTCACCAATAAGACTCTCTCATTTTATTTCTCTCATTTTGATTGTATCGGATCCAAGTAGATTCATTCTTTGATCCTTGATCATTCTCACCGATTGATCGGAAGGACTTGAAAGGATTTGGGTAAAAATGATTTGGATTGAGTTACAACTTTGGAAGCTTTTGGGCGGGATCATCGATGAACCGTTATAACGTCTGCCCCCGTTTCACTTTTTGGGGGACTTTGGATTTTTATTTTGGTGTGAATGAACCCCAGAGAGAGGCTGCCTACGTATCCTTTCGGAATCAAGTCGAACGTAGTTAAGGGAACTTTTGTTTTTGGCTCTCTTTTGTTTTTTCTATTTTTTCTTCTTTTTTATCATTTTGTTTTGTTTTGTTTTCTCCTTTTTTTGCTTTGTTTTCTCTTTCTTTCATTTTTCATTTCATTTTCTTTGTCGTATCTTCCTCTCTTTTCTTTTTGTATTTTTTTTCTTTTTTTTCATTTCATTTTTCGATAACATTTTCAGGTTCCAAAGAGGGTAATCAAAAGAGACATTCCTGGAAAATAAAATATTAATTTCATTTGGATTTTATTTAATTTTTTTTCAATTTTTGAAGATAGAAGGTGCTTACATCGGAAAGTAAGACAATAAAGTAAAAACATCCGAATCACACCCTGAGATAATCCGGACGCAGAAAGAAAAGCAAGACTGGCTACCGAGACTCCCGTCTGATGGGGAACTTTCAGGCTTGGCAACCGTTTTTTGGCTTTTCTTCTGTCTCGGCAATGGCTGCAATAGCCTTTAGTGCCGGATCAAATTCGTCAAATTCACAGACCATTCTGACTATTAGCCCGATGTTGTGGTCAGGCAACAGATTGTTCATCACACAGGAGCTTCTTCATCCTGAAAAACCATTCTTTCAGCTTCGATCAAATCTTCAAATGCCCTTTTGAGGGTCCAACAGTCCTCTGTACTATGTCCCACTGCTCCAGAGTGGTATTCACATATAACATCAGCTCGGTACGAGGGGGACTCAGGGTTCGGCCGGTTCAGGGCCACTGGCTACAATAGATCTAGCCTGATTAGCTTTTGGAACAAGCTTGAATATGATTCACCAATAGGGGTGAACTGATTCTTTCTGAAAGCCTCTCTTGGGCGAGGATTGTACTGGGGAACATCTGGTTGGGGATTAAATGGAGCTTGGTAAGGATGGGCATTTATGGGAGGTGGAGCTCGGTTTTGTGTATAATATTGTGGTTGCGTGTAAGATTGCGCGATCATCATCGCATAGGTAGGTGGTGCCACAGCATAAGCATCATCTTGAAGGGGATAATAGTGTGGTGGGACTATAGGAGGCACATATGATTGGCTGAATGACCAGCGGGCCCACCCTCGAGCTTGACACCACCATAGATCCCTCTTCAAACCTATTCCTATTTATCAAACCCTCTGAACCATTCTGAGAAGACTATGATATGGCCTTGAAAGCAGCATGACTCAAGATTCGACCTATTTTTAGACCGTTTTCAACCATTTCCCAATTTTGATAGCCTCAGCAAACGTCCTACCCACAACAGACATCATGTTCTGGAAGTAGTCAGTCTCTTGGGCCTGGAGAAAAACTGTGACCATTTCAACTTCGTCCATTGGAGGCTTTACCCTCGCAGCTTGCCCACGCCATTTGACAGCATACTCGCGGAAGCTTTTTGCGGTTTTCTTTTTCAAATTGGTCAAAGTGTTTCTGTCGGGAGCGATGTCCATATTATACTGGAACTGAAGAACAAGATCTCTGGCCATATCATCCCACACATGCCAATGTGTAATTTCTTGATCCGTATACCACTCAGAAGCGATTCCGGTGAGGATTTCCCCAAAATAGGCCATTAGCAGCTCTTCTTTTCTACCAGCACCCCTCAACTGGTTACAGTATCATTTCAGATGAGCGACCGGGTCTCTGTGCCCATTTTACTTTTCAAATTTCGGTATCTTGAAGCCAGTTGGCAAGTGGACATGGGAAACATACAGAGGTCAGAGTATGAGACACTTTTCTGACCACTCAGACCTTGCATGTTTTCCAGGCTTTGTTCCAAGCTTTTCATCTTCCGAGCAATTTCCTTTTGCTCAAAATTTTTAACAACCTTTTCTTGCTCCACTAAGAGATCATATTGCGGAGGTTGAGTGAAAGAGTATAGGGTCACATATGCTAATTCTGACTGAAGCTGTCGACCCTAAAATGTGAACATTGGAGGCGGTGCCTTTGAATCCGGTGCCTGGGGCGAACCACAGAAGGCATGCCAGGATTATTGGAGGGCATTGGAGGGTGCTAACATGGGATTAGCAGGTTGGGCACAAGGGCGTTGGTAACCTCACTGGACCTGGGGGTCAACTCAGGGAACCCAGGGATTTCACTTGGCGGTTCCCTATCATTAGACCAGGCATCCCACATTTCCATTATGCGGAGACACAACATCTCATTCTCTTCAGCAGTTGCTGATTCTAGCTGTAGAATACCCGATGCTAAGTGTGACGACCCAACTCGTCATCTCATGTGTTGTTGCTCTGTTTATACCGTTTATTGCTTCTTCATATTTTATTATCGGTATGTGGCATGTGAGAGTTCATTTGGAATGGTTTTGATAAGAAATGAGACACTTAATCGATTTAAGGAAGGCTTAAGTTGAAAAAGTCAACCGGACATTGACTAATGAGTTATAGGGCTCGGATGTGATTTCCAGTGATTTGGTTAGCTTCGGGGAATGATTTTTGACCTAGGAGCGTGATCAGAATTGATTTTGGAGGTCCGGTGCAGAATTAGGCTTGAATTGGCGAAGTTAGAATTTTGGCGAATTCTGGTTGATAGGTGAGATTTTGATCCGAGGGTCGGAATGGAGTTCTGAGAGTTACAGTAGCTTCGTTGGGTGATTTTGGATATGTGTGAAAATTTTCAGGTCATTCGGAAATTGTTTGGTTGGGTTTTTGATTGAAAGTGCATTTCGGAAGTTCTTGAAGAACTTAGGCTTTGATTTGGTGAAATTTGATGATTTTGAAGTTAACGATAGTTTTTGATGGTTCGAGCAAGTTTGAATAAGGTAATAGATCATGTTTGTGCTTTTGGTTGAGGTCCCGGAGGCCTCGAGGTGAATTCGGGTGGTTAAATGAAGAGTTTGGAGTTGTTGCATGATTTTTGGGGTTGCAGGTTCTGTTGTTTCCGCATATGCGGAAAAGGGGCCGCATAGGCGGTTCCGCAGATGCGGCATTTGGGTCGCAGGTGCGGTCTAGGAGGCCTTGGCGTGGACCGCAAGTGCGGAAGGAAATCCGCATAAGCGGTGACCATATGAGCGGTTTTGGACCGCAGAAACGGTCCCTGGTGAGTTAAGTTAGACCGCAAAAGTGGTCGTTTGGTCGCAAAAGCAGGAGCCGCAGGTGCGGTAATCCGACCGCATAAGCGAAAATCGCTGTTGGCAGGAGGGTTTTATATTATATTTCATCCGCAAGGGTTATGCATTTTTCCTCCATTTTTAAACGTCCTTGGGAGCTTTTGGACGGGAATTTCAGAGGGAGTCAAGAGTAATCGACTTGAGGTAAGAATCTTGGTCTTAAAACATGATTATGTTATGAAATTGGTCTAGAAATTCATGGAAATTAAGCCTAAGGTTGATGAATCAGGGCTTGAGTTTTTGATATTTCAAATTGGGATTTGATAGGTCATTTGAGCTCGGATTTGGGAGTTCTTGGTATGTATGGACTCGTGGCGAGACGAGGAATCCGGTAATGTGAGTTTTGTAATTTTTCGAAAAGCGAGCCCGGGGCTCGTGTTTTGCTAGTTTCGAGATTGTTGCTATATTTTTACTAATTTCGATGGGGTATTGTTTCCTTGGCATAGTGTGATGTGTTCGCTCTAATTTTGGTTAGATTCGACCCGTGTGGAAGCCGGTTTGAGGGGCAAAGGCGTTGCGGGCTAGAGATTTGGCCGGTTCGAGGTAAGTAATACTTGTAAATGATATCCTGAGGGTTTGAAACCCCGGATTTGCACATCATAGTGTTGTATTGAGGTGACTTGCACGCCGGATATGAGCGTAGGGTAGAGCACCATTGGGGATTGTGACTTGGTCCATCCCGGTTGTTGATTTTACTGTGTAGTTGACTGAAACTACTTGTTATCATCATAGTTTGGACTGATTGCTATGTTTGGGCTTCGTGCCAACTATGTGAATCCTTCGGCGATTGAGATTTCTATTTTAGCATATCTTGCATGTCATTTGGCTTCAGTCCAAGGTTTTAAATACTATTTTGGAACCTCAGCCATATTTCTATGTTTTGAAAACTCAAATGATACTTTAAATACTATTTCGGGCTGAGAATTACTATTTTATAAATGCCCAAGGGGTTTATAATGTTTTCTGGACTATGCATGGATCGGGCTGCGTGCCGCAGCAGTGACTTGAAACAGTGGTAACAATGACACTGTATGATGTAAATTGGTCGGGTAACAATGACTGACCAAGATATTGTGCTTGGGCTGTAGGAGCCCCTCCGGAGTCTGTACACACCCCCAGTGAGCGCCGTCGACAATAAATCATATGCATGGTTGGCTCAGGCTGTACGCCATAGCGGTCATGTGCATTGCATTGCATTCACGCATTGGTTCCTGTTTGTACTACGTGGCATGACATTAAGCACTCTCATATCATTGGCATCCATGCTATATCTTGCATTGTGTACCAGATACTCTGGTGTTATTTGTGAATAGAGTGATGTGCCCGAGGGGCTGATTTGTGTGCAGACTTGCTCTACTTGACATCACATTCATATGCTTAACTGTTAAAAAGAAAAGCAAAGATATTTTCAAAATGGGTTTTAACTGAGCTAGATAATTCTAAAGGGTTTTCCTGGTTTTACTGTTTTTCTCACAAGGTTGTATTATCCTATACAGCATGATGGAGTGTTCTTACGTGTTTTCTTACCGCTCAGTTATTATTTACTCTTATTACCACTGAGTTGGAAGTACTCACTTTACTCCCCGCATCTCGCGTGTAGTTGCAGGTATTGTTCACCCGATAGTTGGTTATTAGCGGACCGATGGCCTTACTATGGTAGTTGAGCAAGGTGACCGCTAGCGTTCGCGACACCGCACTTCATCTTTGAATTTCGATTTTTATCTTGTATATATAAATTATTGGCCCTATAGTAGTGTTCCTACTCCTTAGATGCTCGTGACTTGTGACACCCCGGTCGGGTTGTGCTGAGTGATAAATATCAGTTATTAATGCTAATAAGTCGTATTATTTGTTCATTTATAGTTATTAATTGTTAAATAAGGCATTGTTGTTCTGTTGGCTGGCCTTGTCTTCACGAGAGGCGCCATCACGACCGGGTTTGGGAATTGGGTCGTGACAAGTTGGTATCAGAGCCTAGGTTACTAGGTCTCATGAGTCATAAGCAGGTTTAGTAAAGTCTCGCGGATCGGTACAGAGACGTATGTATTTATCCTCGAGAGGCTGCAGAACCTTTAGGAAAAACTTCACTTTCTTGGAATTCTTATCGTGCGTACTTGATCAGCTTGAGATATAACTCTTGAAATTCCTTCTACACGTCTGTATGTGTACATGAGCGCTCAGTATTTTATGTGCCTTGATGGCTTGTGATTCCCCGATCAAGGGGCGAGATGTGATCCCGTGAGCTTGATGTTGGGCCAGTCTAGAGGACTTGAGGTCGGATCTTGCCTATGGCTTGAGCACTGAGGTGCTGATTGTGTGAGCAAGTGTTTTGAACTTATATGTTTGGTATTGTCCTTGTTAGCCTGAATGACTGTTAGATATCCATGTGATGAGCATGTTAGTACTGCAGGATGTATATATATATGACTTGGAGGTGTCGAAGAAGGTCTACTGGATGATAGGTGAATCATTAAGTGTTTGATTTCCATTGAGGTTGGATGTGTTTCCCCGAGTTATGGGTGCGTGAAGAATCTTTTCAAGTCTCCTAGTTGGGAGTGAAGTAAATAGCATGTTGCGGTTTGAGTTCAAACTCAGAAAGACTAGTCGACTATGTAAGGTGTATGACGGTGGAAGGTATATGGAAATGTTATGTTGAGGCGAAACAGGTGGGCTATCTCCTGCGTAGTGTTCTAGCGTGGTATGGTCCTTGTGTGCATGTTAGAAGATCTGTGTTTCACAACTTATAAACGATTGGAGCTTATTCTCACTATGTTATTGTGGCATCAATGGAGTAAAAGTGTTATGAGCTATTGAAATATTTGGTCTATGGCTTCGAGCCATGTTGGGGAGGTTGCTGTTGATTAGCTGATCGCACGGTTATGTGCTATGTTATTTTCGTTTCAAGGTATGCTGGTGGATCAGTCCTGGTTGCAAAAAATGAGCCGAGGATGGCACGAGTGGAGAAAATTTTGATAAAGGTTATATGGTGCTTCGTAGATGTGAGGAAATAATAGGATGTCTTGAGCTGTTGTTGATAAAGAATGCTAAGTGTATAGACAAGGAAGATGTTCATTTGTATTGGAATGAGATCATATCCTACGGTGTCAGAGTGCTAATAAGGCACGAGTGGTTCTGTTCTTTAAGTCAGATAATTTACAGTTGTGTAGGAGTGAATGACTCTCGAGAATGGTTTTATTCTGTCCAAGATTTGGCATGTAATAATCAGGTGTCTTAAGGTTGGGTATGTGGCTAGGGACTGTGTTTTCATTAGGAAAGGATCAAGACTTGTGGTATTTTATGTTAATTATG
>MU713696.1:9042-41342 GCA_026770625.1 Nicotiana glauca | reverse complement strand
ATATATAAATTATTGGCCCTATAGTAGTGTTCCTACTCCTTAGATGCTCGTGACTTGTGACACCTCGGTCGGGTTGTGCTGAGTGATAAATATCAGTTTTTAATGCTAATAAGTCGTATTATTTGTTCATTTATAGTTATTAATTGTTAAATAAGGTATTGTTGTTCTGTTGGCTGGCCTTGTCTTCACGAGAGGCGCCATCACGACCGGGTTTGGGAATTGGGACGTGACACTGAGCTATCCTAAGGACCGATGATTGGTAGATTGCTTGCGGAGGCCATCTGTGCCTTTGGATTTTGTGAAGGAGGGGAGGCTAGACTACCAACAAAACCAGGCTAGCTTGCACATCCAACAACCTTGTTAGTTTTGAAACATTTAACATATAGGAAATCGCACGTTGGGATGCAATGCACCTAACAGTTAAACGTTTCTACCGTATATTTGAACGGTTGCATATTTCATCCTAGCCTTAACTAGCCCTTTTCACTCTGTACCTCTCTATTCATTTTTGGCTCTCTTTAATCACTCTGGATTTTCTCATTTTGTTTTTGCCGCTTTTTTATTCTGGCACTCTTTTTTCTTTTTGTTTATGTCACTCTTTTTTTTTTCTTGTTTTTTTCACTCTTTTTTTTCTTTCTCTTTTTTTCAGTTTATTTTTCACTCAATTTATTTTATAACTATGATTGAATCGGTTGGGGATTGCCTACGTATCATGACACCGCACGAATCAGATATTGAGTAGTTCGAAAAGATCGAGAATTGAGTAAATATACTAACTTTTTTTTTGTTGGAATTTTTGAAAGGAATGCTTTAAAAGAAGAAAGAAAATATTTTTTGATTTTTTTTTATCGATTTTTCTTTTGTTTTGTTAAAGAAAGACTTCTAAAAATTCATCTGCTTTTGATTTGAACTTTGGGAATATAAAAAGTAAAAATAAAATATATATTTTTTTTAATGTTCCTTTGTTTTACCTTTTTCTAAACAAGAAAAAAAAATATTTTTTTGGATTTTGGAAGTTGCCTCTTAATTTTCGAAAGAGGGACTTTTAAGAAAATATTTTGGATTTCTGAGTTTTTATTTATTCACAAAAGGTACTTCTAAAGAAAAATAAAAATATTTTTAGACTTCAATTTTTCAAAATTTTATGGACATTTACAAAAGGAAGACTTCTAAAGAAGAAGAAAATATTTTTGGATTTTTGTTTTTGAATTTTTTTTGGATTTTATTTTTAAAAAAAATACTTCAAAAATGAAGGAAACCCGCATTTTGGATTTTGTTTTTTTTTTTATTTTTTATTTTTCTTTTTCATATGAAAGCAATTAGAAAGAATGAAACCATTTTTTTTTTAACTTTAAAAACTACTTTTTTTGAATTTTCTAAGGACAACTTTTTAAAGAAGGAACTAAAGGAAAATATTTTTGGATTTTTTTAAAAATTGGGGTCGGAACCGATGAGGTTTACCTACGTATCTCACATCCGGTGAGAATCAGACCCACGTAGTTCGGTCAGTTTTGATTTTATGTACATATTTATTAGAACTGATATATAATATCTTGTGGCACCTATGCATCAAAGAGACTAAATGGTACACTTGGTTGAATGTTGAGTTATTTATGCAGAGGAGCTACTACTGCACCAAAACTACATTGGACTAATTTTTCAACACAGGTTTGTTATTATTGTTGATTTAATTCTCTTACAAAACCAAAAGCTGAGTGTAACCAATACTTGGATGTGGTGATAATGGTGACAAAGGTGGCACTTCAAAAATACCCATTACATCTTCATCCCAAATTGAAGACCAACTTGAAGCCAAGGTGATAACGGAGCTACCATTATCTCTCCATTCACCTCCGTCGTCATCATAACTTCATCTTCATTCTCCACTTCGCTCACGCTTTGCCCACAAAAATTTAAATTTACTTTTTCTTCAATCTTGCCAGCTTCATTATCACCGTACTTACTGCAAACAGCAACCTCAGAAAGCTCCCTGAAATCAACATTAAATATATCATAATCTCTTGACGTTCACTTTGCTTATTATTCGTAAACTTGGATGATGCACTTGATGATACAGTCATCAAATCATCTGTTCTACCATCAGAACCAGTCGAAATCTGGTGGTGGTCGTCGGAAGAGTCAGAAGACGAAGCAATATTGGGACCTAAGATCAAAGGGATGGCAAACGGTGCGGTGCGGTGCGGTTGCGGGGCAAACCCGCATAAACCCGCAAAAATTTCAACCCGCCCCGCCCCGCCCCACATAGCATTTTGCACCCACATCCACCCGCCCCACACCACACCCGCGTCCACCCGTCCCGCCCCGCAAATTTTTTTTTTCCTCCCATTTTTGCCTTAGCTGCTACGTTCATCAATATGAATTATAAATTATGAAAAAAAAAATTGAATTTATTTGTTTTGAAGTAGTAATAATTACCAGGTAAATCCCAAGGTTCGGACTTATTCAAATAAACTTCTGCAACAAAATAAGATTACGAGCACTAAGTTATATTGTTGTTGCTTTCTTTAGAGATTTTAATATTCAAGATCCAAATCTAGTTCACAAGGGGTGATGTTGCTTGTATTAATTAACTGTTCAATAGTTGTACCAAAATCTCCAACGGGTTTGTCATTATAAGAAAAAAGCAGATTGAGGGAAGTACATATTATTTGAACTGATCAATATAGGCCAAATCACTAAATAAGAGGGAAGTTCATATATATACCTTAATTTTGGGCTACCATTGAAGTCTTATTCACACTGTACAAAAATTTAAAAATTTATTTACTTTTGGAACAACTTCAAATATACATGCATGAAGTTGCAAAAATCTTGTTTGAAATCGGTATATCATGAGTTCAACCATTTTCTCCTAAAATTTAATTATTTTTCAAATTTCAGGCCCGCAACCGCATCACACCGCATCAGCCTTTTAAAAATTTATTTCGCCCCGCCCCGCATCCGTCTCGCCCCGCATAGCTTTAAACCCATCCCGCCTCGCATAGCTTTAAACCCGTACCGCCCCGCATCCGTACCGCTGCATTTGCCATCCCTAGAGACACTACTAAAAATCACCTGTTTACCGACGCAAATTACCGACGGATGTCCGTCGGTAACAAGGCTTTACCGACGGAAGTCCGTCTGTAAGTGGTTGGTAGGTAAATCCTTCCTCGGTAAAATATACCGATGGAATCCGTCGGTAACTTACCGACGGACCCCATCGGAAAGCCATCGGTACATTGTTGACGACAAATGGTCAAATAAGTTTACTTACCGACGGATATCCGTCGGTATATTATTAAATAATATAATAATAATAATATCAATACCGATGGATATCCGTCGGTAAATTAAAAATAATAATTTAATAATACCGACGGACACCATCGATATGTTTAGAATTTTAATTTAGTAATATAAAAATTAAAAATACGAATAAATTCATTTTCCGATGGCTATCCGTCGGTATTTTCAACAAAAATCTGAAAATTTAGTTCAACTATACCGAGGACTCCCTCGCTAATCAATGAATAATTATTCCGGCAGACTCTGTCGGTAAGTCCCTCGGTAAATCTGGTATATTTTTGGTAGGCAATGCCTATTTTTTGTTGCACCACCTGCCAGCAGAATATTACAGTACAAACTAAGATGCAACCACAATAAAACTCAACTTAACGACAAAAAAAACTTTATAAACTATATCTAAGCATCCAAATTATCCCATCAAACATCCAAATATCCAAGTTATCCCATCAATCATCAAAACTATCTAACCAAATATCAAAATATAACATTCAAAGTTAACATCCAACTAAACAATAATCCAACCAAACATAAAATCACTCATCTTCGGGTTCCCCCTCATCTTCTTCATCATTTGTATTATTTTCATCACTTTCATCCTCTTCATAAATATGGCTTTTTGGTGGAGAGCGGGGCAAGCCAATTAAGTAATTCACTTGAGCCTTGAGGGACTCGATGTCATTCCTAAGTGAATCTCTAATCTTCTCTTCATGCTTTCTTTTTTCTCGTTCATCACGATAATTCCTAGAAAGCTGTTGAATTGTTCGCCTCATCTCTTCAAGGTCCTCATTTTGCACGGTGGCGGATGTCCCAATACCTTGTAATCCACAAAAGAGAAGTGAAAAAAATACACGAAGAGTTAGAATTGAATAATTCAACTCCTAACTTCATAAACTTCAACTAGGTAAATATAAACTTCAAAAGGCAATAGCAAAATGAGATGTTTACAGCTTTGGAGTTGTTTTACGAGCTTCTAAGTGGGAGAAAGCCAACCGATGAATCATTTTTGGAGGAAGGAACCAAGCTTGTAACCTGGGTAAATTTTTAGTTCACTTTTTTTTTTCATTTTACATGCTAGCTGGCTTTACTCCTTTCACATAGGAATATTTCAAGGTATTTACACTATCAAAATTGTAATATACAATATGCTTATCAGCAAAAGTTTGTGTTCAATCATGGGAGTACTGCGTAGATCATACAATATGCCTATATAATAGTACTAGTATCTGGATACGTGCGATGCACGTGTATCTCCTGTTAATTAGTACAAACTTGAGGAAATAATATATTTTCACCGAAGCTGATCTTTTTTCGCAATTAAATTAACAACTGCTGCTTTAAAGAATTTAAATACTTGAAGCATCTAGTGTTCATCTGCTTTACTAAAACCAGATAACTATAAAGTGATAAAAATTTATATTCATTTGTTTATTTGGTATAAATACTGATTGTCAATTCGTTTATTTTGTGATTTCAGTTATCTTTTTGTCCAAGAAGCTTGTATTAACAAATAGTACCAATTTTAGATTTGCGTCCATATTACTGAATGATAACTTGCAAAAGATTCTATTCCAAACAGAGATATAACCATGACTAAACAAGCCAGATAAGATGCACAATAACCAAAGAACTGAAACACAAAATCTACTCAGAATTTGCAATTAACTAATCACGGACAATTATCATAAGTCCAGACAAATTTTGAGCAAGTTCACCAGAATGCTTTCACCAGAATGATCAGAAGTCCCATAGATAGTTGCATCTGTATTAGAATCAAAGGAATCCTCATCTTCCATGATTGTGTCCATAGACATCTTTTTAAAACTCCTAATTTTTTTTGGTGATAAATTGCTGGAGGTATCTACATCTTCATGCTTCGCTTAAAAAGAGTGAGGCGTCCACATAGTCAACTTCTTTTTTTTGTGTCACTCCTATGAATTTCGTTGTCATTTGTTAATTTGTTATCCACCTTTGATACGTATAAAGAATAGTACTTGATTATCAACTTATTTTATTATGATTGGTTAAGAACGTGGACTTGAGATTTCTTCACGGTAATATTACTGACAAATTTAATAATGCTACTTGTGTATCTTGAAAATTAACGTTAAGAAAATTAAATGTACATATATATTATAAAAATAATAAATAAAATAATATCAAGTTATTTTAATTATAAGTAAAACACTTTGGTAAAAGTATATTATATATAGCATATAATACAGAAGGTATTACATAAATGGGATGATTTATAATGTCAAGGGCATAATAGATTTTTTAGGCGAATGATTTGTAAAATCTGGTCAAAATGAATATTGTGATAACTAGAGCATAATAAAATAATTTTTGTGTAACAAAAGAAAAAAAAAATGACTTTTGTGTAATGAACACAAAAAGTTAAATAATCACCCATAAATTTTACTCCTAATTTAGTTACTCCCATCTGATTAAATGCAAAATCCCTTAAAAGCATTGACGAGATACCGAATGAATTTTTTTATGGACAGCTTGAAGGTGCACTTTTCAGGGTTCAAGTTATTCTACTTCTTCTCTCTCTGAAACCATGTGAGGAACCTGGATTTGTTAAACATGTATAAGTTTCTGAAAAAAGGGAAAGTGATGGATCTCTTCCACATGTATTATCTACCATTTTTGGGGCAGAAATCTGATCAAGATTGACATAGCAGTTTATCAACTTTCTTTTTTCTTTTTGTCATTTCATGTAATTTCTCTTTCATTTCAGACACGTCACTCGAAGCGATCAACTATAATTTGTCTTTATTTATCAATACACAATACATACGGTAACTTTATATATATAGAACCTTTTTTTTAAATATCTATAGACTATGAGCCCAATTGTTATTGTCCCATATAGAGATTTTTACCTTTCTATGTGAAACCTTATTACCCTCAATGTTTAAGGTTTGAGATAATTACATTTAGTATACAAAATTATTATTTATTACCATCAATGTTTAAGGTGCTCAGGTGCGGACTCTGCTATGTCTGAATCTGCACACATGGTGCAGGGAGTAACGTGAGTACTCCGACCCAATGAGTAATAATAATAAACAATAACCGAAGGCATGAAAACACATAAATGCACAAGGGAATTCTATATCAGGCAGTAAATCACTTAAAGCAGTAAAATAGTAAAGAGTCAAATGAAATCTCCTTTTTTAAAAACAAGTAAAACAGCAAGCAAATAGTTGGTAGAAATCTGCCCCTCGGGCCCAGTATCAATCGCTCAGAAAATATCAGCCCCTTGGGCTCAGTATCAGTCACTCAGCATACTATCAGCCCCTCAGGCTCGCTCTCAGATCATATGGGTACTCGCGCTCACTGTGGGTGTGTAGACTCCGGAGGGGCCCCTTACGGCCCAAACGCTATATCAATATAAATCCTGAAAGCCTTCTCACATCACTCATAAGTCCTGAAAGCCTCCTCATATCACTTACAAGGTCTGAAAGCCTCCTCACATCACTCACAAGGCCTGAAAGCATCCTCACGTCACTCCAGCCACCTCGTGGCATATAAATGTATCTCAGACCCTCAGCCTTACTCATTCCAGAAAATATCATAAGCCCCTCGAGCATCAATAAAATAGTAGTGCTCAGCCCAAACAACAGTGAAAATGTCATTTAAGTCTCAAAACTCAATTAAAGTGGCTGAGTTTGTAAAATAGTATAATCAACAGGACTGCTTTCAAGTAGTATATCAAATAGTGAGGAAAAAGTGATAAAAATCCACGAAGGACTCAAGTAGTCGGCATGAAGCCCAAAATATGGAAATAATAACAAACACATCTCAGTTAAATACGCGATAAAAATATCAATCGGGACGGACCAAGTCGCAATCCCCAGTAGTAAATAACCCTCTGCTCGTCATAAAGCGCGTGTTTCAGCTCAACATAGCACTACATCGTGCAATTCCAGTGTTTCAAACCCTCAGGATATCATTTACTATCATTACTGACCTCAAGCCGGCCAAAATCCTAGATCACTATGCCCTTGCCTCTCGAATCGGTCTCCTCGTGCGTCGAATTTGATCAAAACCACAACGAATACATCACAATAGGCTAAGGGAACATAACCCAATAAAAAAAGAATCAAAAAATATCGAAAATCACGAAATTTGCAAAACCCGAGCCCCAGGCCCACTTCTCGATTTTTAGAAAATTTTACATCAACGGATTCCTTATCTTGCCACGAGTCCATACATACCAAGAACTCCCAAATCCGAGCTCAAATGACCCATCAAAACCCAATTTGAAATATCAAAATTCAAGCCCTAGCTTTTCCCCTTTTTGATGAATTTTCATGAATTTCTAGGTTGATTCTACAATTAATCATGTTTTTAGTTCATAAAACTCACCTCCAATTAATCCCAATCAAAATCCCCTTCAATTCCACTCCAAAAGCCCCCAAGGATACTCAAAAATGGTGGAAAAATAACTTAGCTCGCGGATGAAATATTATTTTAAAACCCTTCTGTTAGCCCAATTTTACTTATACGTGATCGCAGCCCCAGGCTTGTAATCACACTGCACAAAGTTTTTCCCCTCCAGATTATCTCTACGCGATCACGTAAAATCACCTGCGATCGCGATGCACATCCTCTCAAAGCTATGCGAACGCGGGCCCCCATCCGCGATCGCGAAGAACAAAGCGACCTAACCTCGAATTCCTCATATGTGATCGCATAAGAACCAATGCGATCGCGATGAATTACCAAATAAAACTCTGCGATCGGAAATGCTTGAATGCAAACGGATTGAACAAAAATCCCACCTCACCAGTTGCTTATACGCGATCGCGACATCACCCCGAGATCACAGTGAACAAAATATCTGCAACAAATAGCTGGGGAAAACCTGCAATTTTTAAAGGCCGAAATTGGTCTGATTGACCATCCGAAATTACCCCGAGGCCCCCGGGACCTCATCCAAAAGCACCAACACCTCCCAATACATCATTCAAACTTGATCCAATCATCAAAATGCCTCAAACAACACTAAAACCATTAAATTACATCGGATTCAATCCTAAGTTCTTCAAAAACTTCCGAAATACGCATTTGATCAAAACACCTCTGACTGACCTTAAATTTTGCACACACATCCCAAATCACCTAACAAAGCTGCAACTCTCGGAATTTCATTACGAACCTCGGATCAAAATCTTACCTATCAACCGGAATTTACCGAAATACTAACTTCATCAATTCAAGCCTAATTCTACACTGGACCTCCAAAATTAATTCCGATCACGCTCCTAAGTCACAAATCATCCCCCGAAGCTAACCGAATCACCGAAAATCACATCTGAGCCCTATAAATCATAAGTCAATATCCGGTTGACTTTTTCAAACCAAACCTTCCTTAAAGAGACTAAGTGTCTCATTTCCTACCAAAACCTCTCCGAACCAACTCGATCGCATAAGATACGGATAATGAAGCATAAAAAAGCTGAAAAAGGGGAAATGGCGCGGTTACTCATGAGACAACGTCAGGTCGTCACACACCTCCTCCTACTTGTTCTTCTCCTTCACTTCCTTCTCATTTCAATCCTGATTTTTCCCCTACTCCTTCTGCATCTTCTCCTTCCTTACCCGTCAGAACGTCTGCTAGACTTCATACCCAACCTTCCTATCTTAAAGATTAAATATATCAACTTCCCAATTCCTTTTCTGGCTCTATTACTCAGCAAGTAGATTTTGAACCTTATACATATTCGCAAGTTGCTCCTATTCCATCCTGGCAGGATGCCATGACTAAGGAATTTGAGACTTTAGAGGCTAATCATACTTGGGATATTGTTGAACTACCTGAAGGTAAGAAACCGATTGTGTGTAAGTGGGTTTATAAAATTAAATATAAAGCTAATGGTGATATAGAATGATACAAAGCTAGGCTTGTGATTAGGGGGACACACAGGTTAAAGGGGTTGATTTCAATGAGACCTTTTCTCCTATGGTGAAACTTTCCACTGTTAAATGCTTAATTGCAGTAGTTTTTAAGAAACGCTGGCTATTGTTTCAACTTGATGTCAATAATGCATTTCTTCATAGTGATTTAGATGAAGAGGTTTTTATGAAATTACCCACTGGACTCTCTGTTTCTCCTTTTTCTTCTGTTCCTTTAGTTTGCAAGTTAAAGAAGTCTCTTTATGGTTTGAGACAAGCATCTAGGCAATGGTATGCCAAGTTGTCTCAAGCTCTTTATTCTAGGGGCTATCATCATTCCCCTAATGACTATTCTTTATTCATCAAAGGGTCTCCTGGTTATTTGATAATACTGGCAGTGTATGTTGATGATATTATTGTTACAGATGATGATCTGTCTGAAATTCATTTCTGAAACAATTTTTAGACAATGAGTTCAAAATCAAAGATTTAGGTTCTTTGCATTTTTTTTTGGGGGGATTGAAGTTTCTGTTATGCCTTATGCTCTTCTTTTAAATCAAAAGAAGTTTGTCATTGATCTTCTAAAGGGGTATGGTTGTTTAGAAGCTAAATTTGTTGTCAGCCCCTTGGAGCTGAACCAAAAACTCAAAGCTGGTGTTGGCACTCTTTTGCCCAATTCTGAAAGGTATAGAAGTCTTATTGGGAAGTTATTGTTTCTCGCTCACACTTGCCCAGATATTTGCTTTGGCGTTCAACATTTAAGACAATTATTACACACTCCTAGAGTTCCTCACATGCTGGTAGTTATTTATCTTCTCAGGTATCTCAAGGGCACTATTCATCTTAAGCTTTTTAACTCTAACTCTTCTGATTTCTCTGTGAAGGCTTACTCAGACAGTGATTGGGCTGCATGACCTGATACTCGCAAATCTGTTACTGGATTTTGCATTTTCCTGGTGATAGTCTTATAGGTTGGAAATCCAAGAAACAACCTGTGGTGTCATTTTCTTCAGCTGAAGCTGAATATTGCGCACTAAGCAAGGTCGTGACAGAGTTATCTTGGTTATCTAGGTTGTTGGCTGATCTTGACGTCTCATCTTCGTCTCCAATTTCTGTCTTCTGTGATAATATGGCGGTTATCCATATTGCCAAGAATCTAGTCTTTCATGAGCGCACCAAACACATCGAGGTGGACTGTCATTTCATCCGAACCAAGCTGGCTGAAGGTCTCATTCAATTGTTCCATGTCACCACTACTAATGAGCTTGCTGACTTATTCACTAAGTCACTACCTGAAGCTACTCATAATTTCTTTTTGGGCAAATTGAAGGTGGTCTCCCCCTCCAACTTGAAGGTGGTTGTTGGGCTTTCAGAATATTCCGCATTTGACCCAAAACAAAAAGCATAGACATGGCCCAATTATTTATCTCTTGATAACATTTAGCAGTAGTATCTCGTTGTAATAGTTAGCCAATATTAATTTTGTAGCTATATTTGTAAGGCTTGAACCGGATTACCGAGTCACTATAAATACAGGAGGGCCCAGCTACATTGAGCAACCCGTTCATTTTCGCTTACTCTGTTATGTAGTTCTCTAACAGGAGAGTTCTAGAACCCCTAATCCTCCGTTAACAAACCTTCAATTTGTTCGATTCTTTCATTGTTAACAGAATCACCATCGTCTTCCATCATTGTGTCCATAGAATTTAACTTTCACACGGTAAAGAATGGTAGATAATCAACTTTCTAATATGGATTACACTCTTCAAATAGAGAATATACGTGTATTAGTGAAAAATTAACTCGCCATGTGGATCAATGTTATAATGACGAGTGTCAGAAAGTAGAAACAACACCCTTGGGGTTGAATTTCCTCGAACATGTATGTATATAGATCAATATATATCGATCTTGAAAGCGACAGTGACCCCTCTCCTAGTGGATCAAGATAGTTCGAACAGGAAATATTAGCAACACTTTGGGGCAGGTGAGACCCAAACACGACAAATTGCGAGAACATTGAATTTCCTGGAACATGCCTAATGTATATATTATCTTATACTATTGCTAATGAAGTGTTGGTTGGTGAAAAATTGGACGTTTTCAAGCACAAAAATAATTAATAATAATAAAAAGTTGGACGTTAAACTTCCTCGAACATGCATGGCCATTCATGTAGATAAATAATTTTTTTGTTAATTTCCAATCAAGTCCTGCATCCTTTTTCTTTAACGAATCAAGTCTTTTTTTTTTTCACTCTCATACAAGTTGTATCAATATTTTTCAAAATATACCATTACCACAAGGTCCACACGATTGATCCACCGGCAAATGATTGAATAACTAACAATGAATATAAACTTTTTCTTTTATTTTGTAAATATATTTACTTAGAAACTTTCTGATGGCACTGATGCATTTTTTTAACCTTCATTGTAACATAAACATAAAAAGATTGTAATTATTGCATTACAAATTTTGCACGGTTAATCTTAGCATTAGTAATCACTACATTATAATTCTTGCATAACTTGTTTCCAAACCAACCGAACCTAATAGTACTGATATATCATATTCGCTCTGTCCTGAAATGGGGCTAAGTTGGGTAAATTGAAGGATCCTTTTAAATTAGCCAAAGAAATACGTTCTTACTGTAAAAAGTTGCTCAAACAAAGGATAACGAGTTCATCCGATCCATGACTGACTAGCCTAGACTCGGCGGCGGCGTAAGCTGCCAAACAGAGGTGGAAATGAGTGGGCGACCATGCCAATTCAACGTAAGCCACCCATCATTCTGTTCCACTCGATATCCATTGCTATTTTGAAACAAGGCCAAAATCATGGTTGCTTGCAGGTACGTACTTCGACCTAGCTGAACTGGGTTGAACCCGGCTGAGTTCATCTTCACTCGCCATTCACTCAGCTTCATCTCAACTAGCTCAGTTCCTAATTCGCAAGCTACCATGTTATTGATCAGCTGACCTAGGTACTCATGCACCAACCTTGAGTCACCGGTGTTGTGCTGATCATGAGTCGACTTGGAGTTCTCTAACGAGTCAATTATTTTTGAATAGTAAGACCATGCGTCGTTAAACCTGTCCATAAAGACACTTTGATTTGCTTCTTCTTCAATTATGGTCACAATCTTCGGATGCATCTCTTTGATTGAATTCAGCACCTTCTCGATTTCGCCTGGTGTATACAATAGATGGTGAAGCTCGAAAATAGAGTTCACAGCCACTTCTTCATAATTACTAGGCCTAATATCCAACGTGGAAGTATCAACATCGGCTAAAGAGTCGACCATGATTCCACGGAATTCAAATTCTATGCCAAATATATCGGCAAACTCGGCGAGCTTCCACTCGAGTTGCCGCAAGGCATCGGTGTTATCGGGTGAGCCAATTCCAGTGAGTCGAATAGCAGGTGGACCGCCAGGACGTAAAGCGAAATCCTGCATAAGTGCCAGCCATTGCGGACCTTGGTTCAAGCTGAAATCAATTATATGTACTCTACTGGAATTGGCAAAGGCGTCGAGAATAGCTCGATTGACAGTGGAATAGGTGAATTCGAGGTACGGACGAATCTCGTGGAGGCGCATCTGCGTGAGGTTGTCCGGGTAACAAGAGAATTCCATAATATCTTCCAAATTCATTCCTTGAATCCTTTGATCCAAAGCTTTTGCGAAATAAGTTGCCACCTTTTTCATTGGTCCAAATTCTGAAACTGCATGTTCTCCTATCAGCCTGACTAGTGCATCAGCTAGAGTTAGGTTGTTTCGTTGGACTGCCTCGCCACAAGCCAATAAGATTTTGACAAGTAGTTCTTCGTTAACTGCCTCAGTGCCAATACTCAAACCTAAACAAAGTTCAAGACCATCCTCAGATCTCACTCTGTTACTGCTCTCTGCAGATCCTTCCTCGGCCACTTTATCACTGTAATTATTGCAAACAGCACTAATAATATTCCTAGAAAATGCCCTGAAATCAGTACTACTACTAAATATCCTGGAATTAGTTGCACCTGATGACACAATCATATTATCACAACCGCATGCAGCAGTCGAAATCTGCTGCAGGTGGTCGTCTATACTCGTCGATGAATCAGACGAATTAGGAATATTGGGATCTGAGATCAAGCTTAAGGACAAATCTGATATATCAGAAGTGCCACTGATGATTGCATCAGTATTAGAAACAAAGGACTCCCCATCTTCTATGAATGTGTCCGAAGACAAATTTCCAGAAATCATTTTTTCTTCGTCTTCCTTTTTTTTTTTTTTGGATAAATTGCTGAAGTTTTCTTAGTTTACTGCTTTGCTTAAAAAGAGTCAAGACCGAGTCAGGTCTTGACTTAGTCAACTTATTTTATTTGTTATTCGTCACCCAAAGAAATCTCACTTTCATTTGTTCATGGAACGTAACTTTCATACGTCAAAAGATGGCACTTTGATCTAACTTTCTGTAGTGTTGAATGTTGATTACTCCTAATAGGGAATATATAAAGCTCAATTGAAAAAATCACTATGAGAAAAGTGGGACCCATACAGAGTAATAAATTACGACAAAAGGTGGACGTTGAATTTCCTCGAACATGCATATTATGGACTTTTAACATGAGCTTCGATAATTTTTATTGTTTTTAAACCAACCGATGATATGTTAACGTTGTGAAATTTTTTTTGTTTGTTTTTATCTGTCTTTATTTTAAATTGTCTTTTTTTTTTTTGGTAATCAAGACATACATTAAAATAACATACTAAGAGTCATTACATAGTGCATTACAAATGAGAATTGTTCTAGGACGCATAGTTCCTAGCTTGTCCCTTTCCAAAATAGAGATAACAAAAGTAGGAGGACTAAGATAAGTAGATAAGCTTCCAAAAGTTGTTGAACTGCTTCCATTCTTCGCCATTGAGTCAGCCGCCTGGTTTGCCTCTCTGAAGACGTGCTGTAATGACGGGTCACCTGCTCTACTCAATAGGTATCTGCAATCATCAATCAAGTTAAAGGCACAGTTCTTGTTATTGATTAAATTGATGAGCTCCTTGCAATCGGTTTCAATGGTGAGGGGTAGGTAATTGTTTTCTATGGCTATTTTCAAACCATGCATTAGTGCTAATGTTTCCATATATATATTAGTAGCATGTGTAAGACCCATGTTGTATCCCAAGACCCAATCCCTATTGCCTTAACGTATGATTCCCCCTATTCCTCCTTTACCCGGATTGCCAATGCATGAACCATCCACATTTAGTTTATAACGATTTTTTTCAGGTGGGTTCCATTTGATGAGGATGGTATCTTTAATCGTAGCAGTCCGATTTTGATTTGTAGCTAGGAGTTTATATTCCATGGCTTTGTTAACGATGTCTTTTAATAGGAGAGGTTTGTTATTATTTTTGAATATCGTCTCATTTTTATGCAGCCAGGTGTGCCAGAGAATAAAGGGAATAACTTCAGACCAGACGAGATATTCGTTAAACACTGTATTAGAATTACTTTGAGTTTCTAGCCAGTGGTGTAATGTGAACTTATCAGGTGGCTCTGGAGATAGCTGACTAAAGCCTGCTTGAGCCCATATCAATTTGGAATGCTTACAGCTAAAGAGCATGTGAGTTGTATCCTCCCACTCAGTGCTACACATGTGACAATTTGGAGAGTTGGTTATATTCCTGTTGAAGAGCATTTGAGCTGTGGAGAGTTTATTATGGATAGCCATCCAAAGGAAGAACTTTATCTTATTAAGTATTTTGATTTTTCAAAGCCATTTGTAATCAAGAGTATCCCTCTCATCTTTACCTTGTAGCATAATGTAAGCAGATTTAATAGTGAAAGATCCGTTAGAGTTCATTCCCCAACTGTAGTTATCTTGGATAGGTTGGATTTGCTTGATATAAGTGCTATAGATTTTATTCTTTACTTCTGTGGGGATTTCGAAAGATAGATTATTCAAGTTGAAGGATCTATTGTCAATTATATCCGATAGTGTTTGATGATGTCCGTGCTTCATTAATGGGCCTTGAATTTGGGCTCTTAGAGATTCCTTTGTTCCTAGCCAGCCGTCTTGCCAAATACTAATTAATTTTCCATCCCTAATTTTCCAATGTATGCCTTTTTTACAGGTGTGGGATCCCCGGATTATGTTTTTCCAAATATGGGAGCCATTTCCCTCTTGCAGATTCCAACTTCGATTGGTATTCTTTTTATCGTACCTGCTATGGAGTACTCTGCTCCATAGACTGTTATTATCTTTTTTATATCTCCAAGCTAGGTTAGCACTGAAGGATTGGTTTTTCCATTTTGTTTTGTAAAGTCCCAACCCCCATCTTTCTTTTATTTTGTGGCAATGTCCCAATTTATCAAGTGACATTTCCTTTTTTCAGAGGTGCTTCCCCATAAAAAATTCCTTTGTATTTTATCAATATTCTTTATAGTAGTTTGGGGGAGGTTATAGATTTGCATTACATGATTAGGGATTACAGCCAGAGTAGATTTTATGAGAGTTGTCCTCCCAGCTATATTAAGAAAGTTGATTTTCCATCCTTTTAACCTAATGTTCATCCGATCGTTAATGTACTGGAAATCTTTCTTTGAAGGATTGGAGAATTCTATAGGGAACCCTAGATACTTCCCAAACTCTCTAGTATGATTTATAGCAAGACAATTGCTAAAGTCATTCTTTAAATTAATAGGAACGTTTTCTGAGAAAATAAGCCTTGATTTGTTGAAGTTGATAGATTGCCCCGAGTGTTCGCAGAATTTATTAAGGGTATCTATTATAGAGTTGCAGCTTTTTTGGTTAGCATTTGCTAAGAGAATTGGATCATCTGCAAAGAATGGGTGGGATAGAGGGGGGCTAGATGGGGAGATCTTAACAGGATCCCATCTACAACAGTTGATTTTGTGGTGGATTAATCGCGATAACATTTCCATGCAGATGATGAAAATGTAAGGCGATAGTGGGTTGCCTAGCCGTATACCTCTACTTGGTTGAAAGAATTCAGAGTTGGAACTGTTTACTATGATAGAGGTAGACGTAGTAGAGATGCAAGACATGATTAGGTCGATTAGATATTGGGGGAAGTTTAGGAGGTTAGCGAGAATTTTATAAATGACCATTCCTGTTTATCGAAAGCTTTTTCCAAATCTATTTTAAGCAGCATTTTTCCTTTTTGTCCTTTTACTTTTTTAAAATGGTTTAGGGTCTCATGAACAATAATAGCATTATCTGAAGAGCGTCTTCCCTTCATGAAACTAGTCTGAGTTGGGTGAATTAGTTTGGCCAGTAGAGGTTTGATTCTATTTACAATAACTTTTGTAATTACTTTATAAGCAGTGTTACATAGGCTTATAGGTCTATATTGCTTTATAGTTTCCGAATTTTGGCACTTAGGGATTAGGCATATATAGGTGGTATTCATGTCCTCAGCCATTTTCCTTTCCCTGAAGGTGTTTTGACAGAAGTTGATAAGAGCTTCTTTGGTTTCATTCCAGAATTTTTGATAAAAGAATGGGTGTAGACCATCCGGCCCAGGGGCTTTGTAAGGTTTAAAGGAGTCCAGAGCGCTTTTAATTTTGCGGATTGTGACATTTTGGCACAGATCATTTTGCTCTGTGTTATTCAAGGTTGCATAGAAGGACATGTAATGGCTCGTTTTATGGGACTTGTTGTGGTTTGTGGTGAAGAGGTTATTATAGTAATTATAGATTAGAAATTTAGCTTCTTTTTGGTCGTAGAACCGGTTGCCCCCTTCATCTTTGAGGCTAAGAATTCTATTTTTTCTTCTTCTTTGCATTGTAGTTATGTGAAAGAATTTTGTGCTCGCATCCCCTTCGTTTAGCCACTGAATTCGAGATTTGAGTCTCCAAAATTCCTCCTCTAATTTTAGAAAATCATTTAATTCTTTCAGTAGATTTATTTCAAGATCTAAAAGGAATTGACTCGTTGTATAGTTTGGGAGTTCTGGATCCCGTTGATTCTAGCAACTAGAATATTTTTTTTATGAAAAATATTACCAAAGGTACTAATGTTCCATTCTTTTACGTTTTTAGTAAAGAATTCAATTGCTCCTAAGATATTATCCTGATTGGTCCATGATTCTTTGACAAGGTTTTTAAAGGAGGGGTGGGATAACCACATGGATTCCAGCCTAAAGATGTTATTGCTATGGGAAAAATTCTTGAAGAGGTCTAATTTTATGGGACAGTGGTCGGAGTGCAGTCTAGTTAAATGAGTAACATGAGCTTCTTTGAAAAGATTAATCCATTTTGCGTTTGCTACATATCTATCTAGCCTTTCCATTATTAGAGTTCTAGTTTTTTTTCTTTTATTAGTCCAAGTATATGTTGAGCCCTTATACCCTAAGTCCATGAGTCCACAGTAGTCTAAACAATTAAGAAATTTTGAAACCCTAGGGTAACTAATAGGGAGGCCTCCGAATTTTTCATTTGATTTGGTGACTTCATTGAAGTCTCCTGGGACTAGCCAGGCTCCCTTAAAACTATTTGCTACTATTTTTAAATTGTTCCAAAGAATAATTCTATCTTCTAATAAGGTACTAGCATAAGCAATAGAAAGTAGCCAAGGTTCTAAGTTAGAATTGATTACCTTGATCATAGCATGAATCTCTTGGTCAGTTGTTTCAATTTGGTCCACCAACACATCTGCTGCGTTCCACATCAAGACTATGCCCCCCGAGGTACCTTGAGCCACAACTTGAGCCATGTTAGTGAAGCCAAAACTGTTCATGAGTGTAGTATGGTCCGCCAGCTTTGTTTCCAACAGAGCAACTAGGAACGGCCTGTTGTAATCTAGTATCGACCTAAAGGTTCTTCTAAATTCATCATTCCCCGCTCCCCTACAATTCCATACAATCATACTCATTGGTCTAGATGGGGGTGGGGTATTCTCCTCCGCTTGTGCATGGGGTGGGCTTGCCAAGTTCATGTTGGCATATATCGTTGGGACCATTACCATTCCGTATTTGTAGATTGTTGGAGCTGTCAACTCCCTTATATTGATCGAGCATTTCCTCAAATTCAGCGGGCAACGTAAGCTTACTCTTTTTTCTCTTCTTTCCTTGAACACAAGTGTTTTTGGCATACGTAGCATGGCATATTCCACTCTTCTTGTTGTTGATGTTCCTTCCCCTTCTCCCTCCTCGTCCGTCAGTGGTATTGTTGGGGCTTGGGCAGTGGCAGTGTTGTTTTGTGGTTGCTCGACATTGGGGTGGTTCATGTGAGGAATGTTGTTGATAATATGGTCGTTGTGAAAGAGTGGTAGGTTTATGCTTAGGGGAATGGGGGTGCTTGGGGTGTTCCTTTGTAAACGGTTCCATGGGGATGGGTTTGCCCCCATGGTTGGGAGCTATTGGAAAGGTTGGGGTTGTGGGTTCATGAGGGCTAGCCATGGGTGATTGGCTACATTGTCCAACCCAATCCGAAGGCCCTCCGTTACAATTTGGGCTAGGTAGCTTGGGTTCTCTATTTGGATTATGATGTTCCTCCCCTCTAAATATAGGTTCATGTTTAGAGAGAATCCCGTTCGGCCGTATTCCAACCCTGAAAGTGGAGTGTGGTTCATTGCCAATGGGGGAGTTGCATACACTAGTGGTTCGTTGTGATCTAGGGTTTGATTGTTCATTGTTTGAGCAGCTTGGTTTCGAGATCACACATTTCTCCTGTGGTTTCGTTGATGCCTCCTGTAGAAGTTGTTAGTGGGTAGCCTTGGCATCCTTAGTGAGTTCTTGGTTGTGTTGTTTTTGGATGTTTATATTAGAAGTTGTTATTTTGGTATTACTGGTTGTAGGACTTAATAGTAATGGTGTTTTAGCTCTTAAGTTTGCATGGGTTTTAGGGGCAGAAGGGGTAACGTATAGGATGAGGGGGGATGGGCTTGTGCTTAGGTTGTTGGGAGTGATTTGAGGTTTTGATGCTGAAGAATCTACATAGCTCATATTCTTTTTGTCAACAATTAATGCCTTCTTGTCCTCTTCTTGGGTGGAACAAGGGTCAATTATCATGGATCCCTTATCATATGAAATAATATCACTTGCCTTAGCTATGTGAGCCGTTTGGTTTGGGGAATTGGTACGAGGTTCAGTGCTTGATGTGCATGGACTCTTGGGTAAAGCTAGGTTAGGTGTGTTGTCGAGTGCATTTAGTGTTCTAGGCTTTTGGTTAATAAAGGTATGTAGTAAATTGGTATGGCTTAGGGTCCGATTTTCATTGTCCACTAGGTTGGAGGGCTTAGTTGATTGAGATTGTACCGTGTCCATGTGGTCATTTTCCAGCACATTTAATGCTGTGAATTGATTACCTTTGCTTGTGTCCATGTTTGTTCTATTATCTAGTGGACTTTGTTGTGCATTCACCTTCCTGAATTCCTGCCGGTTGTGAGATGTTTGCCCCATGTTTTTGCTCCTGTGTTCGTCCTCTTGCTGCCGTTTGTCCTTCATTTTTTGATCCAGCTTCGAGTGTTCCAGATTTGAGTGTTCCGTTTTGGACTGTGGGGGTGAGTGTGGTCTTACCATTTGTTCATGTCTAGCCTTAGTTATCTTATGTGTAACGATAGTCCAATGGTCTATTTCTTCCGTTAGGGATTCGATCCCTTCTTCATTTGTTTGATTTCCTTGTGCGGCGTTACATTTCGATATCGATGGTTGAGGACAGTTTGTGAGTGTATGACCTAGTCTGCCACAAAATGTGCACAGCATGTTGAATCCCTCATAAGCAATTCTTTGGTAATGACGGCCAATAATGACATGGGTTTTTAGAGGGCTCTCTATAGGTACTAAGATGCAAGCTCGCGCGTATTTACCTGTAGTGGCTGAAGCAGTACATGCATCGATCCTAAGTAGCTTCCCCAATTTAGATCCTATTTTTTGGAGTATTTCATAGTCGTAAAATTCCGTTGGCAACTCAGGTAGGCTTGCCCAGATGGCTGAGAAGGTTTGTAAGGCCGTTGACGCTACAAACTTTGGTTCCCATTTTCGTACGGTAAGGAACTGGTTTCCTATGAACCAAGGTCCTCCATGAAGGGCTTTGTCATAGTTTCCTGAGTTTATGAACTTAATTAGGTAGTAGTCATTTCCTAGATCTATAAGGGTGATGTTTTCCGTTGGTTTCCATATGGCCATTATTTTGTTTTGTAAGAAGGCATAATTTACTTTCCTACCAAAGAGTTTAATAATAACAGCGTTGGTCCAGTTGTTGTAGATCCTTTCCTTGTTTGTGTGTGTTATGGGTATGAAGTTGTCAGATTCGTAGTGGTTCTCAGTTTCATCCGAGGTGTCGAGGCCCTCCACAGAATTTTGTACTGCGATTTGATTTTGGTGGTGTGATTTCACCAGGTTTCCTTTCAATTTGAGCAAGAAGCTGCTTGCTTGGTCGTGTAGTTCCATGGCTAGGTTCGAAGTGGTTGGGCTGTTAGTAGCTTCGTTAGGCATCTCCATTGCTAACTTCATGTTTGGTAGATTGTGTGTTGTTGTTTCTTGTATTGGGAAAGCTTTTGTGAGGCAGTATTTTAATGTTTCTAGAGAGAAGCTAGAGCTTCTCTTTCTAACTTCCTTTCATCCTATAAGTCCATTAAATTGTCAATCTAGTTTAAACATTATAAATAACTTTTGTAGTTTCAATTTGTTATTTATTTGATATTAAAATTTGTAAGACTTAAAAATTATAAAAGGTATATTCTTATACATTAATTCTCATTAGTACGGTATTTTGGCAACTTGTTTTTTACCATATGGCTTTATCACTCTAATTTGTTACAAGTTCAGAATGATGTATTAGTTTTGGTAATAGGAATATCTTCTTTTAGAGTGTCTTTCCCACAAGTTTGCCCAATTAATTGTGATACAACTATAGTGTACCCAGTGTATCGTAATGTTCAATGTTGTTTATGCCAAATCTCTTTTCTTCTTGATTTGCTTTGGATTAGACAATTTTTATGGTAGCAGTGCAAACCATCTTTTAGATGTACTTTATTCTAATATCACTGCAGAGTAGCTCTTCTTTCTCCTCTTTATATTTTTTTAAGGAAAATAAGGGCTCCTCTTTCTTCATGCTAGGAGGCCTCACTGTCGAAAATAAATTTGAAAAGGACTTACCAGTCATTTCATCTTAATTAGGATTCAATCAGTGCCACTTATAATGGCACAATCTATAATTTTTGCACCACCGACAAAATTAAGATGCATTATCAGGATCTTCAATGAACCCAATAATTTACCTAGGTCAAAAGCCATAAACTTTCAAATAATTTTCAAATTGGAAAAAGTTTCTAATATTCACATTTAATCCAGTTTAAGCCAACTATAGGTCATACCACCAGTTTAGAACTCAAGCCACATTCATAACTGGTAGAAGGCTAGACGCACTTATAAGAGCATGTGCTCTCACACAAGGAAATATTTTGATGGTAAATTGACGGTAAAAACTTATTCGCACTGGATGTTTACACCAAACTTATATAACATGCGTCTTGCATATGGACTTCAATTATTTAACCATTGTAAATTATATGCATTCTTATCTAATTAAATTAACTAATCATTATGAGTTAATATAGTTTGATGTAAACATACAACGTGGGTATATTTACCTTAAAATTGACATAGAATATTTAGTTAAGACCTTTAATTAGACATGCAAAGAATGCATAGTTTATTAATGCAATTGTCAATTATTGGAAACTCATTTTTATTTTTAATAAATTATTATATGTAAAGCCGGCTAATTACACCAAATCTAAAAGGGAAAAAATGTGGGTGGGGTTGGAACGTGTGACCTAGAAACAAAATTGGCATCGTAAAGTTATTGGGTGAAGAAGTGTGCGGTGATGGTTAATGACATAAACCTAGGGGTAGTTTAGTCAAAGGAGTTCAAAAGCTTATACATAAGCTACAGTAAGATTCTTTTTTAAGCAATCATATTCTTCCATTTTAGCTAAAATGACCGGTTTACCCTTTCGATCCCAAGCAAGCATGTTGACATGCTGCTTGCTTATTCTCCCTTATTAATAGAGAGAAACAACAACAACAATTCAGTATAATTCTACTTAGTGGGGTCTGGAGAGGGTAGTGTGTACGCAGACCTTATCCCTACCCTGCGGTAGAGAGGCTGTTTCCAAATAGACTCCCGGCATCCTTCCCTCCAAGAACTTCCTACCTTGCTCTTGGGAATACTGAACTCACAACCTCTTGTTTGGAAGTAGGGGTTAGCTTATTAATAGAGAGAAAAAATATCGATTTTTGACTAGCTAGTGCGAATGAAGTCATTTTATTTTCCTAGGCCTATGAAGTCTTTGATTGGAGAGAAGTTGGACGTTAAATTTCCTCGAACATGGCCGATGTGGCTAAATCATTTTCTTGCTACGTTACAACGAAGTCTTTATCTTCTTTCACCATTCAACTTGATTTGATAGTTGTTAATGATGGAAACAGATACATAAAATCGATATTTATCTTTTGAAGCATGATCGCGATCGCGAAAAGCCTCCAAGCAAGAGTAAAAACGTCCACGAGATCATCCTCGAGTTCCACATTCTTCTACTGTGTGACCCGAATAATGCCTGAAATTAGCAAAATTTGTGTGGGCGAATTTTTCTTAAGAAAAATATGTAGTAAAAACCTTGCTTCCTTATGGAATAAGACCTCTTTATATAGCCACAGGTTTTAGGATTTAAAACCCTTTTTCTAAACTTGTTGGGTCTTCCTTTCCAACAAAAAATAGAATTCCATTTAATTCCTAATTTTTCGGGCATAGTAAGGATGGCAGAATTTAATTAACGAGACTTCCTATTATGGACTTAATTCGAAATATTCGAATTAATACTACCATAATAAGTACCGAATTATTCCACTAAAAATTCGTAACTGCACTCCTCAATTCAATTTCGAAATTCTTCTGTTAAATCTTATTTAACTCCCCATGTTAAGATTCAGATACTAATCGAATAAATTAAATTACTGACAATTTAATTCATTGATTATTTCCTTTAGACTTTCGCTTAACTTATTTCATGTGACGGATACAAAATCTACTTGCAGGGTTTACACATGAAAACTTATAAGCTTTCATAAAGGTATATCATCAATCTCTAGACTGAGATATGGATTCCATCAACTAACTATTACTTTGCCAATGTCTGTTATTATTGTCCAATTTATCAGGCATATTGACCCACGAAAGAATCTCGTCTTTTAATAAATCAAAACAACAATAATATACATAGATAATAACAATTATATCAAGATTAAGAGTATAAGTACATTTAATGGCTAGAGAGTTTGTTTTATTAAGTCATTATAAAATACTTATCTCTACTTGGTTCGTTCAATACATACAAAATGTACTAGCACAAGAAGGTGGAATTAAACCATTTCCATAATCAAGATAAATTATCTTTAATCTTGTTCAACAATTATTCCTAATGGTTTGTCCAATTCCATCATTAGATTGTGAACATTATCTTTATACTTAAAATAACCGATACTTACCTCGCTCCAAAGTAAAATCGATACTTATCTCTTAAAGTGTAACCGCGATCACGAGAAGCCTTCAAGCAAGAGTAAAACCGTCCACGAGATCATCCTCCAGTTCCACAGTCTTCTGCTGTGTGACCCAAATAATGCCTGGAATTAGCAAAATTCGTGTAGGTGCATTTCTCCTAGGAAAAGCATGTAGTAAAAACCTTGCCTCTTTATGGAATAAGACCTCTTTATATAGCCACGGGTTTTAGGGTTTAAAACCCTTTTCCTAAACCTGTTGGGTCTTCCTTTTCCACCAAGAAATAGAATTTTATTTAATTTCTAATTTTTTGAGCACAGCAGGGACCATAGTATTTAATTAACGAGACTTCCTGTTATGGACTTAATTCTAAATATCTGAATTAATACTGCCATAATAAGTTACGAATTATTTCACTAAAAATTCGTAACTGCACTCCTCAGTTCAATTTCGAAATTCTTCCATTAAATCTTATTTAACTCCCCATGTTAAGATTCAGATACTAATCAAATAACTTAAATTACCGACAATTTAATTCATTGATTATTTTCTTTATACTTTCGCTTAACATATTTCATGTGACAGATACAAAATCCACCTGCAGGTTTTACATATGAAAACTTATAAGCTTTCATAAAGGTGTATCAACAATCTCTAGACCAAGGCATGGATTCCATCAACTAACTATTACTTTGCCAATGTCTATTATTATTGTCCAATTTACCAGGCATATTGACCCGCGAAAGAATCTCGCCTTTTAATAAATTAAAATAATAATAATATACACAGCTAATAATAATTATATCAATATTAAAAGTATAAGTATATTTAATGGCTAGAGAGTTTATTTTATTAAGTCATTGTAAAATATTTATCTCTACTCGGTCCATTCAATACATACAAAATGTACTAGCACAAGAAGGTGGAATTAAACCATTTCCATAATCAAGATAAATTATCTTTAATCTTGTGATACAATCATTCCTGATGGTTTGTCCAATTTCATCATTAGATTGTGAACATGATCTTTATATTTATAAGAACCAATGATTTAATCTTCTGTCACGACCCCAGTTCACCCTCCATGAACATGTCGTGATGGCACCTAGTTCCTACGACTAGGTAAACCTAAAAATGCAGAAATTTAGCAACTTAACTTGCGGAATAAAATATTTTAAAGCTAAACATATTTAAATAATAACTGCAAATAACGCCGCTAGGCCTAAACAACTCAAAAGAGATGTGGAAGTCTACAACTCAATCCCAAAACCCGGAAACTTACGGGAACCACAGGCTAAAAGGAACATAGTACACAGCTCTAACTACAGAATAAACAACTGGGAGAAAAAGGATAAACTAAATACTAAAGCGGGAACAGAATAGAGACTCCTGGTCTGCGGACGCGGCAGATATACCTCGAAGTCTCTGTGTATCTCCTCGCCTCAAGGATAGTGCGCCTGAGTAGAGGTACCTGAAAAATATGCACATGAAAAACATGCGCAGGAAGGACATGAGTACACCACAGCGGTACTCACTAAGTGTCAAGCCTAACCTCGGTTGGGTAGTGACGAGGAAGGTCAGGGCCCTTCTGAGACAAAATATTATAATAATAATAATAATAATAATAATAATAATAATTAACAGTATAATAATCTGACAGAAATAATAAATACGGCAGTGAAATAAGGCAGGTCAACGAGGCAACAACAACTACAAAGACAGAGTAAACACAGTTCAATGTCAATGATACCAATGAGGGTATCCCAGAATACCGTCCTGTACTCATTTCCTCAACTGTCCAGTGGATCTCCCGGGATATCGTCCCGTAGTCCAACTCATGTACCGATATGCATAGGGGAATCTATCGAAAATCTAACCCGCAGTCCCAAAGTAAAAGTGCAGCGGGGTCTATCGGGAATCTAACCCGCAGTCCCAAAGTAAAAATGCAGTGGGATCTATCGGGAATCGAACCCGCAGTCCCAATGTAAATGCGCAATCACAGCCAGAAACAAGCCAAGGAATAACGAACAAAAAACAAACACAGATAGAACTAACCTAGCATACTTCGCATAGAGCAGTCAAAATAATTCAAGCAAGTAGGCAGTCAAATCAGCTAAACATGCTTTTTCTAATCTAACATAAGTCATAACTCCAAATAGAACAAGGCAAATAAGGATAAGAACTAAGTTTTCATAGTTTAAGTAAAAGCCGGGTTTTCATCAATTGGCTCAAGTACGCGCTCGTCACCTCACGCACAAGGTACTCAAATATCAAGTAAAATCCTAAGGGGAAAGGTCCCCCACACAATGTTAGACAAGCCACTTACCTCGAACCAACTCAATATCACTAGAAACCGCGCCCTTGCCACGAGTATCCGACTCCAAATGGCTCAAATCTATTCAATTCAATTACACATTGTAAATAATATTGCAAACAACTGATTCCACTATTAAATTTAAAGCTAAGGGCGCGAAAATAGGTAAAATGACCAAAATGCCCCTCCAGCCAATGTCTCGGAATCAAATAATTTTTACGTTTTCAGAACCCTCGTACTCTTACAAGTCTAACCATATATATATCTCCCAAATCGGAGGTCGAATTCCCCCTCAAAACCAAATAGTTTGGTCTATGAACTTTCACCTAATTTTCATTCAAAAATCCGAAATTTAAAGGTGAAATCGTGATTAGATTAGTGGGTATTAAGCATAAAAGAGTAGAAAATCGTTACTCAATCGTTGCTCTAAAAAACCCCTCGAAATTGCTCTCAAATTCGAGCTCTCTAGTTTGAGTTTTGTTAAAAATGGCTAAACCCTCGTTTTGAAATGTTAAATACTACCCAGGAATTTGGTTCTATGTAATCGCAAGAGAGGGAATGCGATCGCGAAGAGTAATTATTGAGGGCCCTGAAGTTGGCCTATGCGAACGCATATAGATAACTGCGATCGCATAAGAAAATTAAAAGGTCCAGAAATCGTTCAATGCGAACGCAGCCAAGGTACTGCGATCGCATAAGAGGAGGAAGCTGAACTGTGCGATCGCGGACAGCTTATGCGATCGCATAGAAGTGTTTGGTCCCCCTCCAGAATTGCACTATGTGATCGCATGGTTATGAATGCGATCGCAATGAAGAAAGGTTCTGCAATAGCTGAAGGGGTTTTCTGCAACATTTTCAAACTCCAAAGTGCTCTGTTGAGCATCCGAAACACATCTGAGGCCCTCGGGACCTCAACCAACCCTACGGACATATCCCATAACATCATTCAAACTTGTACAAATACTTAAACCACTAAAACAATGCCAGAAACATGAATTAATCAAAGATTCAAGCTTAAGCACTTCAAATTCCAACAAAACACACTTCCGATCAAAAACCTATCCAAACCTCGCCCGAATGACCTGAAATTATGCACACACATCCCAAATGACATGACAGAGCTGCAACAACTTCCGGAATTCCAATCCAACCCTCGGATCAAAAACTCACTATCGGACCGAAAACTTCAAAAATTGAAACTTCGGCATTTCAAACCTAAATGAGTTACGAACCTCTAAAATACATTTCGAACACGCTCCCAACCCCGAAATCACCTAACGGAGCTAACGGAACCATCGGATTTCCAATCCGATGTCATCTTCACACTATTCCGAATACGGACCATTCTTCAACTCTTAAGCTCTCATTTAGGGACTATGTGTCCCAAAACACTCCGAATCGTAACACCGAACGTCCCGGTAAACCAAAAGAGCATAAATGAACTTATGGGAAGTAGTTAATAGGAAAACGGGGCATAAATTTCAAAAACAACTGGCCGGGTCGTTACATCCTCCTACACTTAAATATTCGTTCGTCCTCGAATGAGCATAGAGAACATACCTGAGGTAGTAAAAAGATGAGGATACTGGCTACGCATATCCTGCTCGATCTCCCAAGTCGCCTCCTCGGCCGGCTGACCCCGCCACTGCACCTTCACTGAAGCTATGTTCTTTGACCTCAACTTTCTAATCTACCTGTCCAAAATAGCCACTAGCTCCTCAACATAGGATAGATCCTTGTCCAACTGGACTGAACTGAAATCCAACACGTGCGACGGATCACCGTGATAAACATGAAATACCGGATGAACTCCGGCTAGGCTGGGAGGTAAGGCAAGCTCATAAGCAACCTCCCCAACTCGCCTCAAGATCTCAAAAGGGCCAATAAACCTCAGACTCAGCTTCCCTTTCTTTCCAAACCTCATGACGCCCTTCATAGGTGAGACTCAAAGTAGAACCCGCTCACCAACCATATATGCAACATCACGAACCTTCTTGTCCGCATAACTCTTCTGTTTGGACTGGGTCGTACGGAGTCTATCCTGAATAACCTTAACCTTCTCCAATGCACCCTGAACCTTCTCAGTGCCTAATAGCCTGGCCTCACCCGGCTCAAACCAACCCACCGGAGATCTATACCGCCTACCATATAAAGCCTCATACGGAGCCATCTGAATGCTGGACTGATAACTGTTGTTGTAAGCAAACTCCGCCAGTGGAAAGAAATGATTCCAAGACCCTCTAAACTCAATCACACACGCATGGAGCATGTCCTTAAGAATCTGAATAGTGCGCTCGGACTGTCCAGTTCTGGAGAGCCGTGCAGTAGGAGTTAGGCACTCGGGTGGAGTTGAGCACAACATTTCACTCCCAGAACTGCGATGTAAACTGAGTACCTCTGTCTGAAATGATAGAAACTAGAATACCATGCAAATGGACAATATCCCTGATATAGATCTCCGCCAACCGCTCCGACGAATAAATGGTACACACAGGAATGAAATGAGCGGACTTGGTCAGCCTATCCACAATGACCCAAATGGAATCAAACTTCTTCAAGGTCCCTGGGAGTCCCGATACGAATTCCATGGTGATACGCTCCCACCTCCACTCTGGAATCTCTATCTGCTGAAGCAACCCACCCAAACGTTGGTGCTCATACTTCACCTGCTGGCAGTTGAGGCATCTAGACACGTAATCAACTATATCCTTCTTCATTCGCCTCCACCAATAGTGCTGCCTCAAGTCCTGATACATCTTCGCGGCACCCGGATGGATGGAATACCGCGAACTATGGGCCTCTGCTAGAATAAACTCTCGAAGATCATCAACATTGGGCATACAAATCCAGCCCTGCATCCTCAATACTCCATCATCCCTAATGGTCAAATCTCTGGCATCTCCCCGCTAAGCCTTGTACTTAAGGACAAGCAAATAAGGGTCATCATACTGCCGCTCCCTGATACGATCAAATAGGGAAGACCGGAAAAACACATAGGCTAGAACCCAACTGGGCTCTGAAAGATCCAATCTCACAAACTGGCTGGCTAGGGCATGAACATCTACCGCCATAGGCCTCTCTAAAGCTGGTAAATATGCCAAACTACCCAAACTCTCTGCCCAGCGACTCAAGTCATATGCTACAACAGTGGCCTTGCCCAGGTGATACAAAATAGTGATATCATAATCCTTCAACAACTCTAACCATCTCCTCTGATGCATATTCAGGTCCTTCTACGTGGGTACGTGCTGCAAACTCTGATGGTCGGTATAGATATCACAAGGCACCCCGTACAAATAATGACGCCAGATCTTCAAGGCATGAACAATAGCAGCTAACTCAAGGTCGTGGATAGGGTAGTCCTTTTTATGTATCTTCAACTGTCTGGACACGTAGGAAATCACCCTACCATCCTGCATCAACACCACTCCAAGTCCAACCCGTGAGGCATCACAATAAACTGTATAAGACCCCGAACCGGTAGGCAGCATCAAGATTAGGGCCGAAGTCAAAGCTGTCTCAAGCTTTTGGAAGCTCGCCTCACACTCCTCTGCCCACTAAAATAAGGCACCATTTTGGGTCAATCTAGTCATAGGGGTCGCAATCGATGAAAACCCCTCCACAAAGTGACGGTAGTAGCCCTCCAAGCCAAGGAAACCACGAATCTCGGTAGCTGAGGAGGACCTGGGCCAACTCTGCACGGCCTCCACCTTCCTCGAATCCACTTGAATGTCCTCACTCGATACCATGTGGCCTAGGAATGCCATGAAACTCAGCCAGTACTCACATCTTGAGAACTTTGCATATAATTTCTTCTCTCTCAGGGTCTGAAGCACTGTCCTCAGGTGCTGATCATGATCTTCCCGACTCCGGGAATACACCAGAATGTCATCAATAAAAACAACAACGAATGAGTCAAGATATGGCCTGAATACACTGTGCATCAAATGCATAAAATCTGCTGGGGCATTGGTCAGCCCAAATGACATAACAAGGAACTCGTAATGACCATACCGAGTCATGAAGGCAGTCTTCGAGATATCTGGCTCCCGAATCTTGAACTGATGGTAACCTGAGAGCAAATCAATCTTGGAAAACACTTGTGCGCCCTGAAGCTGATCAAACAGATCATCAATACTAGGTAAAGGATAACGGTTCTTCACTGTAGCTTTGTTCAACTGGCGATAATCAATGCACATACGCATAGAACCATCCTTCTTCTTCACAAACAAGACAAGAGCACCCCACGGTGAAACACTGGGCTGAATAAAACCCCTACCAAGCAATTCCTACAATTGATCATTCAACTCCTTCAACTCAGGAGGAGCCATGCGATACGGAGGAATGAAATGGGCTGGGTGGCCGGTAACAGATCAATGCCAAAATCAATATCTCTATCGGGCGGCATGCCCGGGAGATCAGCTAGAAACACATCGGGATAATCCCATACCACTGGGACTGAATTAACAGAAGGGGCATCAATACTGACATCTCTCACATAAGCTAAATACGCGGCACACCCCTTCTCAACCATACGCTGATCTTTAAGAAAAGAGATAACTCTACTGGGAGTATGATCTAAAGTGCCACTCACTCAATACGCGGAATACCTGGCATAGCCAGCGTCACGGTCTTGGAGTGACAATCAAGAATAGAAAATGGGGCGACAACCAGTCCATGCCCAAAAGAATGTCAAAATCCACCATACCGAGTAACAATAAGTCTGCTATGGTCTCAAAACCACAAATAGTAACCAAACATGAACGATGAACGCGGTCCACAACAAGAGAATCTCCCACAGGAGTAGAAACATAAACGGGGGCACTCAAAGACTTTCGGGTACACCCAAATGCGGAGCAAAGTAAGAAGACACATAAGAATAAGTAGAACCTAAATCGAATAGGACCGATACACTTCTATAAAAAACCATGACAATACCTGTGATGAAAGAATCAGAAGCAACAGTCTCGGTACGGGTAGGTGGGGTAGCAACTGCGGTTGTAACTAAAGCCTGAGAACTCTGCGGGGCGCACTTTGGCCGAGAGGTCTGTAGAGGTGCACCCCTCCCATGTCTAAGGCAATACCTCACCATATGGTGTATGTCACCACACTCAAAGCAACCTCGTGACCGGCGTGACAGTGGAAACTGTACGGTATGGGTACTCCGAGACCCCTGAACACCTGAAACTCTGTGGGAACTCTAAGATGCAGACTGAGCTGGCTGACCCACAAAACTTCTACCGTGACGCATCCTACTTCCAAAATAAGGACCAGTATATCTCCCCGGTCCACGAGGTCTACTCACTCCTCTATACTCTCCCTCCTGACCTCGTCTGTCCTTTCTCTCGTGAACCCACCTGTCCTCTACTCGGCGAGAGGTTCTCACCACCCACTGAACTGGGACCACAGGCTATGTTGCCATGACACCTGGAACCTGACCAATGGAAGCTTGCTGCTCTGGAGTGGGGGCGGTGGAAGTCTGGGTCCCTCTCCCGATCTATGAAGTAGTCGGTACAATATAGAATTAATCCGACCTGAATCAATGTACCAAACATGCTTAGGAACTGTGCCAAAGTCTCCTGAAGGGCAAGATTAGTAGTAGCTTTAGGCGCGTCAGGTGCCTGAACTTCAGCTGGATCTGTTGGTGATACCTCGGCGGCAGCTTGTGCAGGTGCTCTTGCTACACCACGTGCGCGTCCTCGACCTCTCCCCTGGACCCAGCCTCTGACGGTAGCAGTAGGGGGCGCGAGTGCCTGATCATCTCGAGTAGCACGTGTCCTCACCATCTTTGAGAGAATAGAAGGCAAATTTTAGGATTGTGATGTCAAAAATCTCGCACGATAGGGAATCAAATGAACTGAAATTTTCCTAAAGGTTACATAGCCTCTCGTAGATAAGTACAGACTTCTCCATACTGATCAGCGAGACTCTAAACAACCGGTATGTGTTCCGTGACTCCTATGAACCTAGAGCTCCGATACCAACTTGTCACGACCCCAGTTCACCCTCCATGAACATGTTGTGATGGCACCTATTTCCTACGACAAGGTAAGCCTAACAATGCAGAAATTTAGCAACTTAACTTGCGGAATAAATATTTTAAAGCTAAACATATTTAAATAATAACTGCAAATAAGGCCGCTAGGCCTAAACAATTCAAAAGAAATGCGGAATTCTACAACTCAATCCCAAAACCCGGAAACTCACGGGATCCACAGGCTAAAGGGAACATAGTACACTACTCTAACTCCAGAATATCTAAA